>JAOEHY010025408.1:0-32166 GCA_025447955.1 Psilopsiagon aurifrons | reverse complement strand
CAACCCATTCCAGTGCCTCACCACCCTTACAGTAAAGAATTTCTTCCTCATATCCAATCTGAACTTCCCCTGTTTAATTTTGAACCCATTACCCCTTGTCCTCTCACTACAGTCCCTAATGAATGAAAAGAGTCCCTCTCCAGCTTCCCTATAGGCCCCCTTCAGATACTGGAAATTCCTGCAGAGCAAAAGCAGTGATTAAGACCAAGCACTACATTCCAGAAAGCAGGAAAAAAATAAAGCAGGGTTTTATGCTCAGCACACAATAGGGCAACTTCAGAGGCTTTTACTTATATACCAAAAATACTGATTTAGCTGGCCACGTTATTCCTTTTACCTTTTTCTTCCCTAGTACAGCAAGCTTCTGCTTATTGTTATTATCCATAATCATGCGTTGTGATAGGTAACAAGAAGCTCCCAGCTTGCTGCAACACATTATTATGGATGATTTTATTTCTATTTCCAGTAGGACGACTGGTTGCAAGACCAGGAGCACCAATCCATCCATTCTGAACAAGTTATTCAGAACACCCACCGCTCCTGCACTGACATCTGTGTGCAGGGGACCATATGTGCCCCAGAGCACACTGCTTTTCAGACCTTCACCACACCGTGCTTATTTTCTCCCTTCACTTTCCTTGACCAAAGTGACAGCAGTTCTCTGCATGAGAAATTCCTGCAATTCTTGATGCTGACCAACACATCCTTGTGAGGACTCCAAGGAAAAGTGTGTACCATTCTGAAGGAAAAAATCAAAGGCTTATAAAGAAAACAACTCCTGAAGAAGAGGGAAACTTCTCTAAGGCTTCAAATCCCTGGCACACCTTCCCTTGTGCCAAAATTATTCTGGCACTTCTTTTGTAGCAATCCTCAAAATGAAAGGGGTTCTGACTTTCTGAAATAAGCTATGCATTAACAGGCATGCCCAGATCTTCAGAAATCCTGCCCTGAATGGTGGAATAAACCCAACAATCCCGAGCATCAAAATGCTATTGAAAGGCAATTAAAAGCAACACCATTTTCTTGCAATGGAATTATATTCTAAAGTGAAGACAGCTGCATGTTAAACTGCACATCAAATGTTTCCAACCCAGAAAGTTTGCCTGGTAGCTCTACAGGGATATGCTAAAGAGAAAAAACAATCCAAGCTGTTTAGCTATCCTAACCCAAACAGAGATCAAAATAATACAGGACTGCTTTTACTGTGTTACTGCCTGAATCCATGTGGGAAGTATCCGAAAGGCATGTTTATTTTGTATCATTGACAAAATAACATATACTAAGCATGAAGTTTTCTACCTTTCAACACTGCAGGCCCTAATCCAGTTGAGAGGCACTGCACTTCAATCCGTCATTCTCATAGCCTCCAAAAATAAAGCGTTGGTGTTCCAGGCGTAAGAGCTTTCCTGCAGCAGAACCTCTGCATGCTTTCTGAAAAATTCAATCACAGCAAGAAAAGGTTCATCACTCCTCAGCAGCAGGAAGCAGTACTATATCCCCAACAATTGTCATCTCTTCTCACAGCCAAACAAGGAAAGGAATGGGCGATCTTGCAAACGCAGCGGTCTAGAACCAAATTACAAGTGGCACAGCTCTGAAACCTGCAGCAGAGAGAAGGTGGCCCAGTGACTAACACAACCCACCTTGTTTCTTCCATCTCTCCAAGGTATCAGGAAAATGATGCCTGTACCCTGTGGAAACATGCTAGAGGAGTAGAGTGTGTCACAGCAACCTCACCATGGCAAGATTACTAAAGGCAAAGGAGCAGGACCACTGGCAATCTTGTGATCTCGAGATCAACGTTACAAGATGTAGTTACAATGCCACCTGAACCAAATCCTAAGAGGCTATGTTCAGAGAGATTCGTGAAGAGTACAAGAAGTTGGCCGATTCAGTATTTTATAACAGGGCTGCAGCAGAAAAAGCACAAGAGAAAGAACATTTTGCAACCATATGACTTCAACTGGGAACAATCCTCGTTTGGACATGTAAATACTCCACTTGGTTAAATCAAGACAACCACAGATAGACATGTTTTTCCCAAATCTTTGGCTGTATTGCAATGGTTGTTTCAATTTGTAATCTCCAACTAAACATTTCCTATCCATGGATTAACAATATATTTACTGACTTGTGTCTTTTAACAGTATTTATCCAACATAACAAAATAAACTGCAATTTGTTATACTTCTTTTTTTACAAAACATTTTATAAATATTTTTACAAAATGTATACAAAGCAATTTCAAGTGAGACATACTTTACAAATGAAGGTATTTAAGCAAATAAAGTCCATACCACACTGACAATAAGTGACACATCCTCTTTAAGTGAAGTCAGTCTGTAAGGCCTCCCTAATCTAACAGATAAATTATCCTAAAATCTTCAAAATGAACATAGTTTTCTTAATTGCCAGTTGAAAATTTGTTTTACTATTAGGCAGTATTAAATAACATGGAAATCACAATGCGGATCCAGCAAAATAATGAAACCAGGTTGGAAAGTCATGCACATTCACAAGACTTTGCTGGACATGAGCCCATATGATTTATAAATCTGTATTTTTCTTTTTTAAAGCACCACAAAAATACACTTCTTTCATTTACTGCTTCACCACGTACCGAAATTCCTTTAGAATTGAATTCAAAGGAGTGAACAACAGCACACTAACAAATCTAACATGAATCTTGCTTGGATTGTTCAATGGGTTCCTCTCAGAAGTAGTTCAGAGAAATGGGTCTGACCAAATCAACCATGATTACTTCCTGGAATTTGACATTGTCCCCCATCCCTGAATGAGATCCAACAGAAGACACATAGCCTGAGACTTCAGTTATGTATTTGCTGCCGAGAGGCTGGAAACCCCATGTACCCATCTGGAGGCGGTACAAAAAGCAAGTGGATCAATCCATGTGCAACTTGACTCTGTTTTGCCTTCTCCCTGTAAAAGAACACTGCAAAACCAGTTCACATAGAGCTGTGTAACCTCCTGGTTGCCTTCCTAGATGGTTTAGAATGGTTCAGCTTCCAGAATGATCAAATAGAACACACATCAGGATACACAGCCATGAGCATATTGTTAAAACTAAAAAGGCAATAGGTGAGACTTCTATTGTCAGTTTTGCCAATAAGAAAACAACTCAATGCCAGAGAGCCTATTCTATGGACACCTAACTAAAAATTTAAAACTGGCAATACTTGTCATTACCTTGAACAGTTCATACAACACTTGGGAATGTTGGGTTTTAAAAACAGGTACTTAAAAATTGGCACATTTCTTTTTTAAGTGGCAATTAGTAACACACAAACGTAGTATTTCCATTCACGTTGAAGGGCAAATGAATTTTAAGGAAGTTCATCTCTCTCACATTGCTTTCAAGATTTGATTTCCTTTAGCGGTCTGACAGCGGAGTGCAGCTCAGTACTGAGTTGCACTGTAATCTTCTCCTGTCACAAGGACCTAATCCTGCTTTCTCCCGCGCTATTCAGCTGGACTGAATCGCCCAACAGCGAAACCTTTTAGTTTTCTTCCCTGGCAATCTGACTGACAACCACAGCTTGCCAATGAGCCTCTCTAACAGGAAAGCTGTCATCAGCAAGCCCGGAAAATGGCTGGTAGTTCTTCTAAGAAACTGTGGAGGTGGTGTGGGGGGAGAACGTGAGCATACCTTAGAAACCACAAAAGCTAGATCCTCCTGAGCAGACACACGTATTACACGCACGTGACAAGCGTCAGTGCACAAAAGCACTCGTGACCAAAGTAAACGAGGAAAAAGCAGCATGGACAGCAAAAAAAGTCATAGATTCAAATAAATAAATAAAATAGTAAGATCCTATCCTAAAAACATGACAGCAAGCCAAATCCAAACCAAGCAATGGTCTCCCTTGGCTCTACAAATCTGAGTGAATCATTACACACTCGGCGATATGTTTCCACACTGGGATTGCTGATGGACTTTGGTCTGTACAGCTCTTGATCGTGATGACTGCTACGGTGGATGGTTTAACATTCTCTGACAGCAAAGAAAAGCAGAAAAATAAAACACTGGCCTTCAAATTGAATCAGAGTAAGGCTAACGTCCTCTTCAAACAGAAGCTACAAATACCAGGACAGTTCTCAAATAAAAGTGCTTTTGACACTTGGTCTAAAATAAAAAACCAACAAATAAAAAACAACAGTTAAACCACTTCAGAAAGACTCGAGGCTGACTACATCCAATTATAAAATGCAAAATCTTTTCCCCAAGAGTTAACATATATATATATGCATTATATATATAAATTCATGGCTCTAGCATGGCCTCATCCTGTACACTTCGCCATTGCCTGGCTTCCATTCTACCTTCCTTAGTCAAGCATTTATTACTTCATATCATGCCACTGTGACTAAGATCATATAATACCATCCCACAGACTAAAGTTACCTACTACAAATATATCAAGTACTAGTTTCTGCTCAGAAAGCAATAGAAAAGCACTTTAACTTATGAAGCCTTGTAAACACATTGATGATACCCTTCCAGCTGAAGAATCCTTTAACACAGATTCATCAGCAAAGCAAATCTTCTGAATAGAGGTACAGTGGGTTTCCCAGAAGAACTAAAAACTGGATGATGTGTGGAAGAGAAGGGTAAGGGAGAATTGTTGCTTCCATCACTTTTTAAAAACACTTTCTTAATAAATATATCCTTTCAAATGACTGTGATTGTCAGTATACTACCGTGTTACATAGGGCCGAACGACCTGCAACCTTCTGATGTTGCAGTACTGCACGATTACCAAAAGCACTAGCGTAACAATACTTGAAATAGTAAGGCCCTAACAGACTGCATTCTACCAAGGATTAACTTTACTTGGATCTCTCACTGTAACCACAATGAGTATTGCTCTCAAACACCAAACAGAATCTAATTTAGAAAGGTTAACCTTAAATGCATGTCAGGCTGTACTTGTGGTGTCATTCACATTTGCTTCTGCTAAGAGAAACATCACTTGTCCATGGTACTGGAACTATTAACACTCTAAGATACTATTTACAGCGGCTTCTAAAATAGAGTCAGTTTCTACAACACCTTCACTGTGGTCTGGAATAAATTTTTCCAGGCAGTTTTCCTGTGAAGCAATAGGTGAAAAATTGGGGAATTCTAATTCAACTGAGCCACTACTTGTCGCCTCGTTCTGTGGCTGTCTCCCGCCTCTTTTAAGTTCCAAGATGTTTTTAAATGTAGTTTCTAAACTCTTACTGAGAAGTAAGTCTTGCTGGGGTTCACCAGAGCCTTTCCTGTTATCAGGATGTAAAACCTCATTCTTTGGAGAGCTCCTCAGAGTTTTGTCTTGGAGGGAATTATTACACGTTACCTTTGAGAAAGGCTGAACTGTGTTCCTTGTTATTTTGTTGTGTGTTCCAGGACCTGCTCGTGACACGGTTTTGGACAAGTCTTCAGAACTTGAAGAATTCTCAGTGGACTTGGCAAGATCTTTCCCAGCCAGCTTCTCTTCAGAGAGGGCCACGTACTGGCTCTCAGAAGAACAATTAGCTTTCTCAAACTTTAAAGCTTTAGTGAGGCTCTCCGATTTCTTAGTAGAAGCTACTCCTTCTTGTGGTGTCACAACGTTGTTAGGCACTAGAGGAAGTTTACTGTGATTTGTGGACTCTGCTGAGCTGGATTTTGGTCGGTCTCTGGCTTGGGTTTTGGTAGGCTGACTTCGAGAAGGTAATGTTTTGCTAGGCTGATGGTCACTTTTACTGGACTGTGCTTCTTCAACTGCTTTATCAAATTGTTTGGCGGAACAACAAAAATCGGCCTGGTAACCATCTGAAAAGTAAGTAGCAACACTAAATTACCTATACATCAAAATGACAGGCACTCCAACGTAGTTTCTGAGTTTTAAATTCAAGTAACACCCAGAACCTATAGATTCATGCTTTTAAGAGATGCACACAAGCTTCATGTCCATGTTCTGCTGCGCCCAGTGGACACTATCACCAATTAATTAGCACACTATGCACATAAAACCAGACTAAGGGCACTTCCCTGCATTCTAAACATGCAAATAAGGCATCTGGAAGACTAACACTTTCTTCAATCCATCCTCTGAACAGCTTTTAAAATATGAAGAATATGCAGAACATTTTAGTATCTTACACAAATAATGTGGTTTTAGTTGCTATGTTCAACAACAGTCTGGTTAAAAACGCTGCCATTTAAGTGGCCATGCCATTCCAAAAGCAACACTATGTTAAGATGAGCAAGAGTATTCATGCTTCAGACAGGGGTGTTCTTTCTGCCTGCCAGCAAACTCACAGCTTCTTCCTCACTAGAACTGAGACCATGCAGGAGTCATGACTATTGGCAAAAGAAACTCAGGAATATTTCTCTGCTGAACAAGCCAAATATATTTTTTCCCCAAATAACTTCCTTCAGCCTTACTGTGTCTCTAAACTGTTGAATTAAGGAGCTGTTAAAATTTCACTTGCAAATGCTTATGCAGTATTTCAGCTAGCAGAATCCCTAGCAGTCAGTGCCTCACTGTGGCCCACAACTATCTGTAAGCACCCCATACTCAAGCTGCTTTTGTATGGTTCAGAAGTGACCCATTACTTACCAGGATCCACAAGTGCAAGACGCTTATCCCGGGTCAGAGATGCCCTTTCTTCCTGGTTAAACATCCTGTCAATCATAACCATTTCTGCAGAGGGATTTATCCGCTGCAGAGAAGCGAATAAATCTGTGGTCACTCATATGTCAGGACCAAATCAAAACATTTACAGTTTAGTTACTTCTCCAGAGAAAAAGAAATGTTCTTTCATTAAACAGACGAGAATGCTCCCAATTCCACAGCATCCTCAACAACCCTGACTGTGACCCCAGCCACAACTGAAACTCAACTGTAAATGACTATTCCCATTTCATGGTACACTGTATTTGTTGAAATACTGTAAAACAGGCAACTATTGATCCAATTTTAAGAACTGTACCTTTTCAGGACCAAGTATGTTCACCACTGTGCAGCAGTTTCTTAAACCATACAGTATCTTTCCCTTTTAGAGAGAAAACCAGCGGAAACCTTGCAATGGGACCACCCCATCATCTTGCTGCTTCTCTGCACTTTTCCTTCCACCTTTTTAACTAGTTGGCACTGAGTTGCATTTTGCCTTCAAATCAGGTGAATCCATCCATCACAGAGGAAAGTTCACTGGCTATGAACTCAGGCAACTAGATCCAAACCTGAATACCCTGTGAAATAGCTTCTTCAAAATGACTGAATGGGATTTACCACAGAAGATGACAGATTCTAAAAGAACAGATTTTAACCTCCATCCCTGCTTTACACCTGCAATTACTTGCAGGTATTTAATGGTTGGTATCTTTTAATGGCACTGCTAGATTCTAAACCAATATTAATTCCAACACTTGTATTACATATTCCTGTCTCTAAAGCAGAGTGATTTAAATGTGCATCGTAATCTAATTAAAACAAGTGCCAAGCTTGAAAAGTAACATGTCTATAAAGCCACAATGGCATTTCCTGATCCTTGAAAATATATTCCTCAAGTAACTTCTGTCAGTTTTGGTTTTACCTCATGCCTGGAATTGTGAAAGTACATTAAACCAGATGCATTCCTTATGAGAAATGGAGGCTCCACCTAGCTTCGAAGGAGAAGTAATGACTGCCTAAACTGTGATATGATTTAGCTCCAATGAGAATATGACTGCAGGCATCTGAATGGAGATTTTTAACATTCTACCAGGCTCGGTCACCTACAGAAATACAGAGAAATCACCTGCCTGACTACCACAAGCTGTTAAGGGCAAGAGGAAAGGGTAAGCAACCAAGAAGTTTATGCAACTTCAGCATCTATGGAACTTACATGTAACAGCACCCTTCCTAGGGCAGCGTGTGAAATACAAACTCAAACCATTTCACTGATTTTAAGATGTGTTCACACACTTAAAAATGCAGCTTGGACACTGAGACTGCTGGTGCAGTAACAAGTACACTGTATATATATGCACACATATCTAAAACCTTTCTGCATATTCATCACCCTCCTAAAGCAATAAATAGTATCAAAAACATGAATTGTAATGGTAGCTCTCACCTTCCTTTAGATGCGTTCTTTTTAACAAACTGAATCACACCCTATAAACATAAAATGTACCTGGGTTACACCACTTACCATCGCATCTTCTATAAGCAAACATCTGTATTTGTTCAGCATGGCCTGTGTCCTCTTCAGAAGCTGCGTAGCTACAGTTTCAAATTCACTGTCCACTAGAAAGACAAGAGGGTACTTTCAAACATCGCTCTCCAGCAGCCTGCACAAAACTCAACATGTGCCCTTTCTCATCCCTTCAACTTACACAAATAATTCTCTCCACAGACTGCTTACAAACTTAGCACCTATGTTTAGAGAAAAAAATTACCTTTTCTCAAGTCTTCCTCTGTTGGCAGCGATCCCTGGCACACATGGTATGAAAGGAGTCTCTGAACTGCATCATTTAATGATCTGAACTGGCTTTTATCTGGTGTCACAGCATGCATCTGATCCTTCTGTAACTGCTGGAGGATACTAGAAGGAAAATTAATGATACATAATTAACACATACTCTAACAGAAGTCTTGACACTGACAAAAACTAACAAGAAATGAAGGTTAGAGGAAACATCTGCAACAAAAATACTAAAGAAGGATGACTTACAAAGCTCCTTTAGTTAACTGCTTAGCAGCAGGCCTTTTCTGTCCAACTAAATGACCATCCACCTGAAAGCAAAATAAAAGACAAATCACAATGTATCCCCCCCTTTGCAAAGCCTAACTTTCAGCATTAATTTCTGCTGATGATCACCAATAACAAACTGTAACCACCACAGAAGTATAAACACATTCAATTCTCTCCTATTTTGCTAAGGCACTGTAACAATGAAATAGAGGAGTCACTTCTCTTGGACAAACCAAAAGCCTGTAATGCTGTTTGTGGGCAAATTCCACAGCACTGCATGTACATGCTTCATTAGGAAAGAGGCTGGTTATCAAATTTAGCAGGTGAAAAGGCACAACTAAGAACTTCTCCAAAGAAATCCGCTCTCAAGAACTGTCTCTACATTTCTCAGTTGATTCCTGTTGCCTGGTTTTCATGGATTAGAGTACCTGTCAGGAAAGCAGGCTAAGGTTGTGAACTTCAATTCTCACAAGCCATGGTGCCTGGGTAGGGGTGAAAGCGGTCCTAGGAATTCTGTTCCAGCGTGAGTGCTACAGATATACCTATCAGTTAGACGCTGTATCATTTTCTCCTTTCCTCAGACATTTATGAAGCCTAAGTTTTTCAAAGGAACACTGTCCTAAGAGGTGAGGCACTCTAGTATGGCAAAGTCTCATGTTCCTACTGTATGAGAGGCATTACGACTATCCAAGTATTCTCCCAAAGCTGCCATTCTGGAACAAAGAGTCTTAGGATAATAAAAAATTGTTGGGGGTTGTTTTAATTAAAACTAGTCTTACCAATGAAACTGGTCACAGAGCTACTTAGGACTTAAAAGACGCCTGCATGGAAGCTCTTTTGAACATGGGTAGAAGCAACAAAAAAGCATTGTGGTACAGGGCATCCTTCTTAGCAAAGCAGGATAACATGACGCAGAGACACTGTAATGGCACTTGCTGGCCCAAAAGCCTCAAGCTTCAGAGTGTAAAACATACTCCCTACCACAGGAGAATGAACATCTAAGCAACAATTACAAACCAAGCTGAACTCATAACTGAGTACTACTCTATCTTCTGCCCTACTTGCTTGCTAGTAAGAAAGAGAAAACACTCATGTCAAACTACATTGACCAAGATAGTTACAGCAAGGAACTCTAAATCAGATCCTCAATTTCTTCCATGGTTTTGTCATTCCACCCACCACAAATCCCACATTTTCAAGCCTATATCAAACCCTACTCAGTTCATGAGCATGACAACTCTCTTCCCTCCCAAAGTTCCTGTATTCCCTCTCTAAAAGGGCTGCCTCCCCTTCCACCCTGAAACCCTGGCTGGAGTGATTCATTTTTGTACAGAAGCGACACATACAGGAGAACTTGCAGTGGTAAAAGAGATGACAATGCAGTAAAAAGGAAACCAGACAAAGACCAGATAGAATTTTCCTGCTACTTCTCACAACCCACCCCTTCCCAACAGCTAGAGAACAACCATGTTGTAAGAAGTCATAAAGAGCAGGTCTAACTTCTGTCCAGCTGCATGAAGAGTTACTCCAGCATACAAACATCTCTTCAGGAAGCAGGGCAGTCAGAATCCACTGACTAAATTACATCTCAAAGCAGCGTGCAGAGTGTCAATCTGCAGAATACTCAATGGTCATTAGCTCAAGGGACAATGTGACAAGCTTGGGTGACTTCATATACTCTATAAACAACTGCAAGGACTCCTAGATGAACTTGAAACATCCCTAACAGCATGAGAGTTCTAAGGCGAAGGAAAGCACATAAATAGAAGTATTCTCTACCTGTATGCTCTGTTGAACTGATGATGATCCTATTACTTTTTCTTGCGGCTGTGCTGTTCCTAGAGGCTGCTGCACGATTTTTCCTCCAGAGTCCTGTCCTATAAAAGATAGGTTAAAAAGACTCTGTCATCCTAAGCAGGAACACAGTAATTTCCTTTACCTATTCTGATCATTTTACTCGAGTTTCATGAAAAGGAGACATGTCTTGTGCTTAAAAGCATTAGTGCAACTACGCTGGAGAGAAACTGGCCCATAAAAAATGAAACAGGACTGGTATTTTCTGCTGCAAACTACAAAAATCCTCACATACAAATCATCTCCATCCACAGTACTGCAACGTAAGAAGCAATTCAAGTACCGTAAGTAGAGCATCCCAATGATCTACTGACAATCATATAGTGCATTTCATCAAGCTTTTCAATACTAACCCTTCCCCAGGCATATAAACCCAGTTTCACTAGAGCTCTTTTCTGGGAAGTTGGCTTTTTTTTCTCTGGATTTTCTAGATGGCCAGACTTCCTCCAACTGCCTTACCCAGGAATCCAAACAGCAACTTACCAGCCATGCCATGTCCCAACCAACACAAACATTTCTTTCCCCAAAAACTCCATACTGTCCTGATTGCAGAGAACTGCCTGGACAGCTTATACAACCAGTACAGAATGAAAGATAAGATTATGGGACCTTACTGAAAAGAGTTGCTTATATATAAACAGAAGATGAAGGTTACTGCATCCTTCTGCTTACTTTTAACATACTGGTTTTGGTTAGGTCAGATGTAAGGAAGAAGTCCCTGGCACAGGGTGCCCAGAGAAGCTGTGGCTGCCCCATCCCTGGCAGTGCTCAAGGCCAGGTTGGACACAGGGGCTTGGAGTAAACTGCTGCAGTGGAAAGCGCTCCTGTCTGTGGCCGGGGTTGGAACTGAATGAGCCTTAAGGTCCCTTCCAACTCAAACGGTTCTGTGATCCTGTGACTCTATGCTCTTTTAGTAGCATGGTTCTGCTTGAAAAGGCCTGTGTTTTGCCATAAGCAAAGCACTAACTAGCCTAAATGAACGTGACCCAGTCAGCAACAAATCAAGTGATGACAAGCCTGCGCAGAACCCTGCAATCCTGCTTTGCTTTCCTCTGTATCTGAAGCAGCCATCACAAGAGAGGCTCTGAAAGTTTCACAGCATTTTAAAGCACATGCCCAGACTTTGGAAACTAATGATTTCTCTTTTCCTAAGCTGAAAAAAGTAAGAAAAATGAAAAAAGGTACAATTTGGGATTTGATAGAGGGGAGAATGATCGGTTATAGAAATTCAACCCTTCTCTCTATAAAATGAAGGGCCCTGGTTGGGAAAAAGAAAAGCATGCATTCAATACTGAAAAATGTAGTGTAAAAGGAAACGGAGCCTAAAAAGAAAGTTGGGATAACCTCTAGGACCCTGCCAGCATGAGCCAGCAGGGCAAGTCTGACACACTGAAGAACAACCTATTTCTGTTGCTGGGGAAGATTAAAGAAAATGATTTTAAAAAGACCTTAGTTGACCTGATAGTGTGTTGCTCAGGAGACTTGTTAGCTGAGGCTGCCTCAAATTATCTTGCGTCTTCGATGCGGAAACTGGTGACGTCTGGTTCAGAGATTTCTTCTGTGCCACATACATTAGGGGAAAAACAGAAGTCAAATATTTACTGAAAGCTTTAACAAAGACAGGAAAAGACAGAAAAGGCAACTAAAATTCAGCTCTACACATGCTTTTGCAACCTCAGACTCCTAAGTGGTGACATTGCAGGCATCCCACTTCCTTTTATGTTCAAGAATCTGATGAAGTAAATCAGGGAGGAACATAAATGCCACTAAAGTACAAATCTACACCAGTCCTATCCCAGAAGATCCATGAATTACCACTACAAGTTGGTAAAAGCTCAGCTTTTATGAATCTCAGAACTGCAGGATGACTAAATAAGCTGTCTCCCAACTAAAAATACGCAGTGGTGCAAGCTATCCAGCGTTTAGGGACTAAATGATACACGGCTTATGTACAATACAGTACAACATTTAAACTGCAAGTACGAACAGACTAAAATGATTCCGGTAAACAGCAGAAATTGTACTCTCTGGTTTCTATTTTCAGCTCATCTTTTACAGCAGTAAGAAACAGTTTGCTTTTGTAACTGCTGGAACTCACTGACCTAGCACATACCCTACAGACAGAAAGATGCAGACACATGAGGAGAAAGTCAGACGGGCCTGAAATAATTCATGTGCAAACAAAACAAGTACAACTTGCGCTAGCAGTCTGAGCCAAGAGTAAAAAGGTGGTTCTACAACATGTTCTAAATACACTTTATTTTCTAAGACATGCTATTTCACTGCCCATTTTGGTCTTGGCTAAAAAAAATCCATTTGACCTTTGGGAAAAGTCAAACCCAAGATAATCAGTGCAAATGCGTTCTGAGACAGTACTTATCAGCATTTTATAATGACAACAAGAGGAAAAAAGGCAGAAAAAGGACAGACATGGAGGAACTGTGTGATAAGTCACCAAGTTAAACACTGGCAGAGTTTGAAAGTTCACTTCCACAGACAAACCTGGGCTGAACACACATCTGCATCCACTGGAAAAAAAGGGCCCAGTTCTCACCTTTAGAGTAAATTCACAAAGCTCTGTCCATTATTATTAAGTAAACCTCTTCTTAGAGAAAGTATTTTTTAACTGTTATGCTTTTACACACTGCTTTAAAAGGTACTTCCTTTTAGGGATTCTAAGGAACAAATCTTAAAAACAGAGTTTTTAATGAGGCCAAAAGACTTCTAAGTACTCAGAATGTACTCAAGCCTTCACATCTAGCTCTCCAGTTAAGATTTTCAGGGGAGCTCACAGTGTAATGTTAGAGCATCCATTTCTTTAAATGGAAGCAGAAATAGATCAGTGCTATGCAGTTCTGAAAATATGACTACAAATCACCAGCAAAATCTTCTGCACTAATGGAAGTGACAGACTCATTCATTCGGTGACTTTATGATAATGAGTCAAATCATGTCTCTGGCTCACAGTAATGCTCAGCAGCTCCACAGTAACACCACAAACTAGCGAAATTCATGTTCTGTGTTAACACCAACTTGAATCCTTTGTTAACCAGGTTTTAGCACAGCTCAGAAGGATTTCTTTGGCTACAATCTCAAGCAGCTTTCATACCTGACCAAAAGCAAACTGCTGTTGCGTTACTCCCACTGACGTGTGACTGAAGGTGCTGACAGATTTGGAAGAGGATGCTGGAAGACGATGTGATGCACTGATGGGAACTTGAGTTCTGTTCTGTGTGAGCTGATCTCCAGTGAAGCTTCCTCCTGATGCAACAGACTGAACTGATGGTCCCAAGCTAGGATGCACTGACCCAGAAGAACTTGCAACAGCAAATCGGTTCGAAGCTGACATGTTGGAGACTGCAGACTGTCCGGGGGACATGGTGGTAAAACTCGATCTACCTTGAGAAACATTAGCTTGACTGGGTGACAAATGCAACACGGTTGGTGATGCCTGCTGCAGGGGTACCTGTCCACCCACGATCTGTGAGGTTCCATGATTGACTATGACTTGATTTCCAGGAGCTGTGAAAGTCTGGCCGGAAACAAGCTGAACAGCCGTGTTCTGATTATTCAGTATCTGCCCTGAATATGACTGGCTGGCTCTTAGCATGTTCGTAGAGTTCCTATTGAGCATTACATGCTCAGCAGACACTTGGCTAGGAACCAGCTGGGAAGGCTGAGTCTGAAGAAGTTGTCCATTTATGGCCTGGACGTGATGAACTGAATTAGAATTAACAGACAAACTTGTAGGTATGAGAAACTGGTTCTGAGGTGCATGAGGCTGTCCCATAGGAGAATGGATAACAATACTACCTCCAGCATTGCTGACTGTCTGAGGTGTAACTGCTTTCCTTGTGTTCTGTTGGTTAACAATATTAACGGACATATGAGGACCAACTACTGAACTTTGAGGTGAGTTTGCAGAAGCAAACGGAATCCCTTGCTGTACGTGATGCTGCTGTATTCCCAAGTTATTCACATTGTAAGCAGTCTGCTGACCCATCTGGACAGGCTTTGGTTGGATATTAACAGGTACTTTGTTAGAGTTGGGCGCCAACCCCCTCTGAATGATGATATTATGGACAGGCAACGATGTCTGAAAATTTGTGCTGTTAAACGGAACAGTTACAGGTTGTGCTACTGGACTGGAATTTGAGTTACCAAACAGCGAATTACCATTTGGAGTTTGTCTATGAACCAAGAGGCCACTGCTCATGTTTGCAGGTGTTTGCTGACCATTGCCTTTCAGTATGATCTGAGATCCATCAAGGTTATTAATGGTCATCATGGAAGGCTGATTACTGAATGAACCAATCAGCTGGATCTGCCCAGAACCACTGATCTGGCTGCTGTTAGACAAATGCTGGCTGGGAACACTAATTCCGACATGTTGCATAAAGCCATGTTGCACACCAACTGTATTGCTTGCAAAAGATGCTCCAACAGGTTGCTGTACCACTTGAGTAACTCCTATAGGTTGCAACGTCTGACCTGAGTAATTAGAAACATTAGAAGCCTGAGTAAAGGATGCTGATGAAGAAGGATGAAGCTGAGCTTGTGCAAACTGTTGGCTAGAACCTACACTGGCATCCAAATATGCCTCTTCTGCCAAAGTCTGTTCAGTAATATTGGCCTCCTGCAAGGACTTCTGAAGAATATCAAAAGGCTGATCCTCAGTAAGATCAGGTAAAGGAGAAGATACAAGTTCATCTTCAAGGAACTGAAGGCTACTGGACAGCTGCAGTCCATCACTAGGCCCCTCTCCAAGCTGACTGCTTACACCTTTCACAGACGACTTAGGATCAGTGTTCTGAAAGGCAAAACAAGAAACACATCATTGCAGAAACCCCAAGCTCTACCTTGTTTCCTCATTAAGCTTCTCACACAGACAAAGTTTTTTCCGTGCATAGCATGTACACAAGATGATGCTCATCCTAGACACTGGGCCAGCATAACTGTGTGTGTCACATCCCACCTGTGCCCTAATAACAGACTGCTGGAGACACTACACTCTTTCCACTTCCCCTATCTCCACAGCACTCAGCTCTGCAGCTGCACTGTTTCAAGAGGGTATGATATGGTCCTTAAGGGCCATTTACCCTTCCTCAAGCTGAGCACCATATGGACAAAATGGTAAAAGACAGGACGAAAGAGAATACCTCCACTGTAACTCAATTCGGGGCAAGATTTCAGTAGTGGCAGGAGAAAGCTGCTCTTTCACTGTCTCCCCCTGTCATATAAGATCCATCTCCTAAATGCTACCAGTATTTGAGGCAATCCCAAGCACAGCTATAGGCTGTGTGGGAAGGTGATTCAGAGCAGCCCTGCGGAAGACTTAGGGGTGGTGGCTGACGACAAAGTGAACAAGAGCCGCTTCAGTGTGAGCTTGAGCACAGAAACCACCCGTATGCTTGGCTGCATCAAAAGGAGCATGACCAGCAATAGTCCACATCTAATTCATTCAGTTTTCCAAAAGCCAAGTAAAGCCATACCAGACACCCGCAATCTCAACGCAAGTATTATTTATCTCCTGGGCACTTACATTGGAGTTGGCAAAAATGGAATTGGAGTTGGCTACAGAATATTCTGTATTAGTCAAGTCTTCATTGCTCTGGCAAAAAAAGAAGACAAAAATCATGGTTAAAAGTCATTTACTCACTGAGGCTTATGTATGTGTAACACACAGGAAAGCTACTTACAGATTTACTGCTAGGCCCATGGAGGAAGTAATTCAGTGCCTGTGGGTCCCTTAAGGGAAGGAAAAAAACAAAAAGTAAAAGTTACCACTTTCAGGAAGCTGTCTCTAGGAGTGAGGCTAAGTTAACTAAGATACTGTACTCAGATATGGTAAAAACACCCTGCGCTGACTGCAACACAAAGCTGAAAGTTTGTATCACGGGAGGATCTGTGTTTCTGTATCAGCACAGCCTCCAGATGCTGGCCCGACTTGTACTCCAAGCAGTAAACTACGTCCATCACAAAATTTTAGCTGCATTCTACTTCACTTCCCCCTATGTGGGTATTACTCATATTCTCTTCCAACACACAGTATGACTGCACAGAGCACAAAATCTAAGGAAAATACTACCACCACATAACATTGGAACTAAACAAGGTACCTCTCTTCTACACATGAACCATATTGCCCTTTTTAGCTACTAAATCAATAGGGTATTTACAGACCTGACTCTTGAACACATTTTCTGCCACCCTCAACATAATTCAAGAAGTTTAAATCAACCATAAAAGTAACTGTTTAAATATTGGGAAATACAATTTTAGGGTATTTCATTAACTTAGCACTATCAGTGAACAAAACTCAGCTTTAGGATGTGGTCTGACAGAATGAGTCTTGGAAATCCAAACCAAAAGACATTAATGTAACTGCACATACAAACCAAAACCACTGAGAGGTCGTGCTACATGGGATTATTTTAATACAACAGTAATATCGCATTTCCCAGCGTGTCCACTAGCAAGAAGAGTAAAAATACATGGATTTTTTTGTTTTAAAACATCCTTACTGATTAACAAATAACACTAAAACATTTTTGAGTAGCAGGAGATAATCATCATCTTGCAACAGGACAAGCAGCGACGGTTTTAAATTAAAAGAGGGGAGATTCAGTCTGGATGTGCCGCTTTACACTGAAGGGGGTGAAACACTGGCGCAGGCTGACCAGAGAGGTGCTGGATGCTCCATCCCTGGAGACATTCAAGGCCAGGCCGGATGTGGTTCTGGACAACCTGATCTAGGTGACGATGTCCCTGCTCACTGCAGGGGGTTGGAACTAGATGAGCTTTGAAGGTCCCTTCAAACCCAAACTATTTGGTGGTTCTATGATTCTCATGTAAGCAAAGTATGAATTGTACTGTATAGAGAATGCTTCACTTTCTGGACCACCTGTGAACTTGTACCAGGATCCTCATGATTCATGCTCATGACAGAGCACTTCGTTGTCCCATGCAGGCAATTATCACCTTTATGTTCCAAGCAGGATGTGTTTTTGCATAGTTACAATCAGTGACCTTGCACAGTCCACCTGAGAGAATAGAACTGTGAGCCATAACTGGCAAGGTTTGCTAACAGCATCCACTGGGTAATCCCCATATGACAGCAGCCACTGCTGTGGCACTTGGGGTTTTCTGAAGTGAAAGCTCTCACTGGTTTCACTGGAAGCTTTGAGTGCATGAGGAAGGTAAAGGTGTATTTATTTACTACATTTAAGACTGTAAAATACGCTTATATTAAACCAAGATGATCTTTTTAGTAGCTGCACCAACACTGATGTCAAACTCATTTCTGGCAGAGCTTGAATACAGCATCATGTCTGAAGTGTTTTATTTCTTCTGATGTTTTTAATGCATTATAGCATACTATCTGTTCTGGAATACTGACACCAATGTTAGCCAAAAGAAGGGAACTCGTCACACATAATACACAAATATTCTGCTCATGTTTAACCTATCCTCATCATTTTTGAGGTTCCCATATGGAATTAAAAACCTCTAAATAAAACTGGAAGTAACGAACCAACAAACACACACACACACACCCCCAACAAGCCAGGGCCATTTAAAATCCCTAACTTTATTAAAATCAATTCTCTTTGAGGAAACTGCTAAGAAATCCAACCTCCATGCTCATTCCCTAGCTTCTCCTGAGGAGAATGCCTGCAAGGGGACTGTCAGCAAGTTAGTGCAGACTGAAGGCTTCATGATACGCACATCTCCACGTGGAGACAAAGTGTAGCTGCTCATGTCATTTGCAAGACACCCACTCTTGAGACAATACTAAGACAGAATCACCTTCTGGTTTTCCCAACCTTTTTGAAAGAATTGCTTAAGGAAAACTTACCCAATAAGATCAAGGAGACAGGATTCATCGTCGTCATCATCCATGACAACTAGAACAAGAAGGGATATTTGGTAAGTATCAGTCAAAAGGTCACCTTCAGCAATAAAACCAATTCAGACCAAGTATGTATTAGACTATTTCTGAAGTTGACAGGCGTCTGCTACTGGCAAAGTTCTCAAACCTCCCGCAGAGGTGCACTGATGAATCTCAGAATCAAATTCATGGAATGACACACAAAATCCCATGCAATGTTTTACCACTGAGGGGTATTTTTACATTTTAAACTGAAGAAAGACAAATGCTTAAACCGCACTGGTTAAACAGAGCTTCTGGGACTTACAGAAAGGAGTAAAATAATCAACACTGAATGTTGTCTCAAGTCTCCAATCAAAGTACTCATACAGGAAAGTACTCCCAGCTAATCCCAGCAAAGGAATATTCAAACACTACAGAACCTACAAAGACACTTGCAAATGAATGGCTACAACACTGACCAGCCAAAAAGGTGAACTAAAGTAGGTCAGCATCATGACCTAAATGGTATAGGCTAGAACCAGACCTACAGCCAAGTCATTACAAAGCATTCAAATGAGCACTATTCCTAGCACACCTTTCCTAGCTACTGCTAGTGACAGCATCACCACTAGGAAGAAGTGACAGGACAAGAGAAACGGCCTCAAGCTGCACCAGGGGAGGTTTAGATGGAGCTGAGGAACAATTCCTTCCCCAGAGGGTGCTCAGCATTGGAACTGCCCAGGGCAGGGCTGCAGTCACCGTCCGTGCGGTGTTCACACACCGTGGAGACAAGGCCTCAGTGCCATGGGTTAGTGGTGGCCTCGGCAATGCTGGGTCATAGTTGGACTTAATGATCTTTTCCAAGGTGTTTTCCAACCTTGCTGATTCTATGATTTTATTTAGTTTCTGTTCAACAAGGCTCAGAAATGAACTTGTGATTAACAGCACAGAGTTTTGAACCCTTTTCCCAATGGTGGGCTTCATTCACATTATCCAAGCTGAACATAAGCGGCCATTCACTGAGCGCAGAGCATTTTTAGCCTCACAGTAGCATGAAAACCAACACCTCAATGCACTGCATACTCCATCAGGTGCTGCCTGTGCAAACACATTCCATCACTGTTCTTTCAAAGCCTCCATTTGCATATCCTGGTTCTCCCATTCACTTTAACTCTCACAATGTCATCTGAGACTCTACCTTCTCCCTTTTCTCTGTCAATAATTGTCAATTTCTCTGTCAGTGACTCTCAGGACCACTTTGTTCTCCCTTATTCTCTCTGTAAAGATCCTATCCCTCTGCTTTAACTGCACTGTTAGCACAGCTTACAGAAAGCTGTGATCTCCTCTAACAGCTAAGCAGCACACCCACCTCCAGAGCAAGGTTACAGACTCCAACCCAACCAGAACTAAAAATCAGCTCTACAGAAAGTGAACATGACCTTCATCCTCATGCTGAAAACCTACTGTTGAAAATCCCATCCCATGTGTCTATGGCAGTACTAACATCATGACTCTAAATTAACACGTATTTGCTTCACCAAAACAAATATTCACTGTGATTGTACCACAGTAAGGGTTCAACATTATCCAAAGTGAGCAAACAGGATTTTGTTCAATCACTACTCACGTGGGTATTAAAACTACCAACTCGAAGTAGACACATTTGGTACTTTCACTAAATTGTTTAAGACCTGCATGTAAAGGAAAATAAACTGCATGAACACACCAAGAAGAGACAGCCTTGATGGTAACACATAACCTTCACTCTTCAGGCCTTCAGCTGAATGTGCAGTTGGCTTCATTAGAAGCAAAATCATTTGTTGGATCTTACCATTTCACAAACATGACACAAGACAAAACTACTCAGCACATTGCAAGTGCCTACCAGATTACAACAGATAACAAAACCCAAACAAAACACACACCAAGAATCACAGCCAGTCCCCTCCAGAAGCGCATCTTCCCACAGCTTTAACAACATTCTTGCCATCGCTACCAGGATTCTAAACACACAGGAGAAAGCAATTATGCCAGCTTTCTTCTTTAATGCTGGTTTACCAAAGAGCTCACCTCTTTAAAACCATCACCAAGTTCTCCTACAGCGGAGCCATCACAGAGGCACAAACAGAAAAAGGTGTAGAAACATACATGCTTCTGCACCTTGAAAACTACAAGCAAAGCACATACAGATCACTGCCACAGCAATATCCCCACACATGATGGTTAGAAAACATCGCATTTAAGATGATGCTGCATGGCAGCGCTGCTGTGAACCACCACAGGACCAACACGTGATCTAAACAGCAAGCACTGTTTATGCGTATGTGGCCTGTGAAAGAGCACTCAAGATCACACCCAAGCCACTAACATGTCTATTTAAACTAAACTTTGTTCCTATTTCACCACACATACCCAAGATCTATGTAACATTAATGGCCCATAGACTGAATGACAAGCGTCACCTCAACATGAGGAAGAACTTCCTTACATGAGGGTGGCAGAGCACTGGCACAGGATGCCATGGGGGGCTGTGGAGTCTCCCTTTGGAGCCATCCCAAACCCACCTGGACATGTTCCTGTGTGCCCTGCTCTGGGTGGCCCTGCCATAACAGGGGCTGGACTGGATGATCTCCAGAAAGCCCTTACAACACCAACCATTCTGTGATAACCACACAACTGCATGTTGGTTCAACTGAGCAGGCAGCTGAGCATCACATAACCATTCGCTTGCTTCCCCTGCCCTCAGTGGAATGGGGAAAGAGTAAGAAATAAAGGTAAAGCTAACAGACTGAGATAAAGACACTTTAAGAGGACATAAAAGAAGGGGAAAATAGTAGTAATCGTGAATAAATATGTAACACAAGTGATGCACAATGCCATTGCTCACCACTCTCTGTAACGCCCAGCCAGTCTCCAAGCAGCAGGCCATCCCCCGGGCAACTGCCCCAGCTTCACTGCTCAGCATGACATCACATGGCATGGAACACTCCTGGGGTCCCCTATTCCAACTGTGTCCCCTCCCAGCTTCCAGTGCACCCTCAGCCTCCACGCTGCTGGGGTGAGAGATGGTCCTTGCCGCTGTATAAGCTCTGCTCAGCAACAAGTGAAACATGGATACATTATCAGCATTAACCTCAGGCTGAAGCCAAAACACAGCAATGCGCCAGATACTCTTAAGCAAAATTAACCATGTCCCACCCAAAACCAGGGCAACCTTTTTAACTGATCCCAATTTTCAGTGAGGATTTGTCCTGTCAACTTCAGAACAGCAAGAGAGGTGCACAGTCAGACCGAGTCCATGCACACCCAGAAGCAACACCTCCTTCCGTCTGTTTAGAAAAGAAACTCCAGGAACATGAGACATTGACAGAGATGATCCCTAACACGTTTCCTAGAGTACAACTGCCAGAGGAGGCTGCTGCTCTTCTTGCTGTCTCTTCAGGTTTTCCGTACCAAAGTTATACGAATTCTGTCCTCACTGTTAACACAGTTGGCCAAATCAATGACTGATGTATAAATTGGATATAAACCGTATTAAAGCCAAGACAGTTTGAAAACACAGCTCAAAACAGAGTGGAATTAAAGGATTAGTTACACAGCCTAGACCAGTGGTCTAAAAATGCGTAAGACAATCCGATGTTGGGGAGAGGGAAGAAAACCCCAGAACTTCAGTAGTACATACATGTAATTGGGAAACGCATACACATATAGCAGGGGTGTACACCCAAAAAACTTTTAGTACTAGGGATGTGCAATCAAAACCATTTGGAGACCACTGGCCTAGACTCTTGAAGACTGACTCACTTCTGCATGCAGATCAGCTAACAGCGCCTTCAGTCCATTGGAAGAGGTGTTGGTGAGGTACGCCCCAACCATTAGGACCCATCCCTGCAGCCAGGGGCCTGCCATAAGCCCATGTGAGAAACAGCTGAGAAGAACCAAGGACCTAGTTACCATCAATACTACCCTACCGTGTAACCATGTTCCCCTAAGTAGGCCACACTCAGCCCTGCTGGTGCATGCCATTACTTGACAAAGGGCAATCCTTACCGGTTAATCACAGCCCAGCACAGATATGCCCTGTTATTTGTTATTAGCAAAGCCTCTACCCTTTAATACCACTGCTACTACACTGCTGAAGCCAGGATAGACTTCAGCTTGGAGCACATGTATGTGTGGAAGAAGCACTGCTTGTCCTTCCCAGGAAAAGCCAGGGTGCCCTTTATCTCATGCTCCCAAACAGAACGTTAAGAAAAGGTGAAAGTGATGAAAGTGACAAGGAAATCCCAGCCCTGCAGGCCAATCCTCTGGTGGACTGTTATTACCTGGCCTTAAAGCCTCTGCCCCCCTTACAACACTCTTGACTACTATACAGTGACCAACAAAAGAAGAAGAGAGAAGTGCCGTGCTCCCCTCATTCACGATCCCTGAGTCAGCCCCAGGCTTTGAACAGTCAGCCAGCACAGAAAACTGATCTGACAAAACACATTTATCTGTTTCAACTTGCATTAGCTTCCTCATGTGGTTCTGGCGTGCCATGAGGCTACAGGAGTGCTGCTAGTACCAGCACAATAGAGGGAGTAGGAACAAGGGAGCTCGGTGGTTAAGTAGAGAGGAAGCAGCAGTGCTTCAGGCAGCTTAGAGCAGCTGTTGGACTACAGCCGCATATGTACACCTCACTTTGGCTGCTGTGCAGGGAGCAAGTCGATAGCAGCGACTACTCCCATGCACTCAGCACTTGTGAGCTCCCATCTGAAATAGTGTGTCTGGTTTCGCCACACACAAACACACCCTCAAAAGAAATACAGAAAAACTTCAGAGTCCGGAAGAGTACCAATAAAATCCCGCAAGAACGTGGCACTGAGATCTTAAAGTCTGAGGGACACAAGGCAACAGCCAGAGCATGCAGCCTAGAAAATCCCAACCTCATGGGAGGAAAAAAGGAGTTCACAAAGAAGAATGCTCAAGCAAGAGGGCGGAATCACCAAATGGTGTCAGCACTAAATGCTGCTGACAAACCTGTCCTAACTTCAAAGCTACTTCCTCTCAGAGCAGGGCCAGATAACCTCCAGCAATCCTTACCAGCCTGTGTTTTTAATCACTATGCCACGCAATCCACAGTATCATGCAACACTTGCAGGGTCACCTGCACAGTCATTACAACTGGATTTGTACAGACACAGTCCAGCTATTCATACACTGAACGGGATTTTTGTAACTTTAAAAAAAATGGGAGTATTCAAACCCACCGTAAATCCTGGATTTTAAATTCTAATTCCATTCAAGCTTGTCACAAAAGAATTACTTTCCTTTCTCATTTGTAATTTTATACAACCTTAACACATAACTTCAGATACAATGCAGTAAAATATCATTTCCGCCTCCTGCAAAAAGCCCACGAAAGAAGCTTGTTCAGAAAATCAACATGTAGAGCCATCATTCCCAGAAGTGTGGTATGATCAACAGGAAAGCTTGGGAAGCCACAACTAAACACACTTGTCTGCAAAACTGCTGGAAAAATCTAGACTTGTAACTTCCACACAATCTACATGGGATCAGTTCCTGAGCGGCAGCATGACTTTGGAGAGTGAACACTGACCTTTGGAAATCAATGCCTTAAAGCAAGGAAATGACTGCTGCAGTTACAGCTTTACAGTGGGAGATAATCAAACCTGCACACAGTAACATACATAGCACCTCAAGCGACTACTGTCTGAGTGAAGAGATACTCACTAACTCTGAGGAGTTCAGCGAGACACTGTACACATCCAGTCAGTCGGAACTCTCTGTAATGGATCTGAGCCACCACATCTGTACCTCTGCTGCTCTATGCCACTCTCCAGAATTTTCATCTATGATCCCAACATTAACAAGCACCTCACTATGGAATATCTGAAGAAATATACTGTCACTGTACCAATAATCATGAGAACAACAAAAAGGGAAGAAAGTTACTGCTAAGAGTCTCTGTAGAGAATGGAACTTCAGTGGACAGAGTGCTACATCCAACTGACAACATTTTCATCCCTTATACCCTTTTTCAATACATATGTAAGAGAACTCAATATTAACACAAGACAAGCATCCATCCCTTGTCCAATTACACCAAAGGATCACAGCAACGCCAAGTGATTCCACAGGCTGCAGAGGCACAATGCCCAGTGTAGTCTTTCCCTCACACATACTGCCACCACGACCCCCATTCATTTTGGCAGTGCTAACATTTTGTTCAGTGTGCTTCTGAACTAAGGGAATACAAAAAAAACCCTATTTTACCCCATATTAGATAACACATGTAATTTAAACAGTACACACTTCCAGTTGCTAAGGTGCTGTTAACTACTACCTTACACTGGCAGTTATGTCTCAAGCTCCTAACAAAGCAGCAAGCCTTGGATTCACTGAAGAAACCTCACCCACACAGGAACAACTAGACCCCATCTGCATTCTCTGCCATACACAAGAAAGGAGTACAAACTCAGACCCTTATTACCATATACTGTGTTGTTACATTTCAAGTCCACACTACTTTTGAACAATACAGCATCTTGCAAAGTGGTCAATTTCAGATTCTTGTAACTAACCAAGCATGTGTTTTAGGATCAACTTCAGAGCTGTTCATCCCATCAAGCCCCTTATCTTCAAGAAACTGACTTTTACACAGACAGAACATAAAAACCCAATATTAAAAAGTATTTCCACTTCTGCCATCATCCAAAACTATGTGCTGTGGTATAATGACATGGTATTCAATGGAAGAGAGGTAAGATCTGAAAAACTTGATGGCAAGTTAAAATCTCACTCTTTTACTCAGGCAAAAATACCAAAAGCATAATTATCAAAGAGTTGCCATTTCAGGGCAACAGAGGTAAGGAAGCAAAATCCATCTTAAAAGTGTACTTTGTGAAACACAAGGATTTGACTACTCACTTTTACACTATGCTGTGCACATATTCTACAATATGTGATTACTCCATATGAATACTTTCTCTTCCACTGATCCACAAAAAGCAACTACTATACTGTTGGAAAACCTAGCAGGAATTGCACTCTAAAAAAGAGCTAAGCAAGGGAGAAATTTGGGATTCCAACCTAGTAACACATAGCACAGCGCAATACGTAAGTGTGAGCTTTCTGTATGTATGAAAACGCGTTCTCATCCCAAGATTCTACGGATGAGTAGGACTTTGAAGATGAATTTACAATGTTGGAAAATGCCCGTGGAACTGAATTTAATCCTCACTATTTCAAAGCCATCTGTATGTAACAGATTAAGGGAAGAAACTTAGAATATCCAGAAGAGTGATGCAAAACCTAAGAAATAGTCCTCCAAAAAACGGCAACTATTAAGGAGTCAAATAAACAGCAGCAAGAAAAGAAACACCAAAGTGCTACCTCTCATGAACTGCTAGGAGCAGCATTACACATCTTCATGGTTTCCAAGATCTGGCAGGAGACGAACACCGAAGAGGAGCAGCTCCACATACAGAATTGCAAATAAAAACCATACACTAAAGCACACCCTACAACAGGTTGTTTATTAAAGTCTTAGTATACCATCTAAAGAAAAAATGTCCTTTGAGTTTGGCAAACGTGGAAACTTAGCAAAACCTTCAGTAACTCCCAAAACCTTCACTGAAATTTTAATATATTAAGGAAAAAACAGGAAGGTGCATTTGAATTATTAACAGCATCTACAATAGGAAAGGTTAACCCAGCTACAGCCAAGCACACACCAATTGCATGTGTGGACCCACAGCGCAGCTCTCTAAAGTTTCTCCCAGATGCATATATTCAGCATCAGATTTCTAAGTTAGTTAATACATTTTTTCTTCCTACTGCACCCAGAGCTGCTCTTGGTAACACCAAAAACACTCGGTACTGTGACCAGACGTTCACCTGGGAAGAGAACTCTTTAAAACACACAATGAAACTGGCAGCCTGGAAGTCAGGTGGCTCATCTACCACATGGGATTCACTCTGCTTGGTCCATTTTCCTAGCATGGACTATTCTCATCACTATGCTTACGGCCTATTTTTGCCTCTATCTTCTAAGCCGCTCCACTTCATACACCAAAATTCTTCAGGAATCGCAGTATTCATAAACCAGGTCCTGGTTTCGTCCCAAAAGATGAAAAGGAGGAGGCATAATCTCAACAGCTCCTTAGGAAAGAAGTAATTGCCTGCCTGAAGGAGTTAGATGCTCTGAAGTATTTCTAGTAACTACTGTATGTAGTAACATATTAGCAGATGTCACTTGTGCAACAGAATCTTCAATAAATGTTGAGTCAATTCAAGGAATGTTGAGTCATCTGAGTTCTCAGCTATTCCTACTGGAGAGAACCTGTGTTACTGTGCTTCTCATCCTGTGCAGATCAGTTCCAAAGATCCTGAAAACTCACTTCTGAAGTCCAAGAACAGAACTTCCTTATGAACTTATAATCATTTCTCAGTGAATTATGAACCAGTGCTCAATTAATGCCCTTTCACTGCCACTCTAGCCCATGCTAGTTTAAATTAAAAGTAACATGGTAATAAAAAAGGTTACCTTGCCACAGTTACGGCTCCCCCAACCTAGTATCAGCTAACAACTGCCAGTTAAGTAAAGCTGAACAGAGATTTATACTCCTTTTGGTTACTATGTTTGGGAAATCGACCGGAATTTGAATACAATGAATTGACACACATGTAACTAATTCAGCAGTGCAGTCCTGATCAGCAATCCCCAAACCAGTTTGAAAATGCTCCCCACTGCCAACCTCATCCTTGCTGAAGCCAAAGGAGATATTGCTACCTACCTCACTAGGGGCCAGCACTTTTTCTGTAGCTGGCACACCTTCAGCACCCAACCTTGGAAAGCCACACTCGGATTAACATCACAGCAAAACTACTGCAAGTTCCACCTGAGACAAGATCAGCCCTTTAGAAGAGTTACTGTTCCTCACAATGAAGTTAAAACTTTCTCCCTGTACTCTTCTCCCTTTACCACCATTTCTTAATACCTTCGATGAAGGAAAGGCTATTCCATCAAGTTCTGACAGTGATTTGCTCTCTTACTTGCTCTTGCTTTTGTTAAGTACTCCCTTACTCAAAGTAACATCAGAAGTAGCTCTAGAACATTTGAATTGCAGTGCAAGAAAAAGAAAGCAATAAAAACCCGTTACTTGTTAATCATGTTAGTTTTTATTTTGCGTAAAACCTCAGTGATTTGCAAAGCAAAACCAACACAGACCCAGTAGCTGTTTTTTTCAACACTGAAAGCGAGGGCAAGTGAACATTTTAAAGCATCATTTATCTACGTGATGACGTTGAAAAAAAACCCATCAGTTCAGGTTGGTGTTTATGCATTATGTTGGTGCAACAAGCGCTTCGCCAATACTACTTATTGCAGCTTTTAAAACTACAACAGCTGCGGGGTGCAACCGATGTTAAAACAGTTTATGATCTTGCTGCTTTTCCTCTGCTGGAAGAAAGCAAAACACACTTGGTTTTGAAGACAATCCCCATGTCCACACTGGACCAGAAACACCACCATAAGAAGCAAAACCTTTCAAGCACAGATGCAGCTTATTCCAGCAGAACTACTGGAAGAAAGGATGTCAGCTTTCCAAGCAGGATCAACTACCAAAGAGGTTCTTCCACCTGGACTGCATCTGCTACTTAGGCTTGACACACTTTCACATTCTCACTGCTTATAGATATGCCAAAAAGCACCAGCCATTAAAATTCTCACAAGCCTAATGCAGCATGAAAAGACAAAATCGCTGTCCATTACAGACACACACGCAGATAAACTTCACTGGGAACTCTGAAAATATACCTAAGGGTACAATGAATGGCCAAAGAGCAGATCAATGCATCCCTGCCTGCAAAACTCTACAGCTCTAGACTACAGACTTAAATCTCTCTCGCCAAACACTATGGAGGCCACACATCTCCTGAGAGTATTATCAACTCAATAATACAGGTATAACAAAGGCAAGTGTTCAGAGTATTAACAAAGAACACGCTTAATACTATATATCATACTAGTGAATAAAACAAGGTGCGCCAATGAAAGTACAACTGAACTAGTGTATCAACACCTTGAGCTTCTGCACTCCAACACCACAAACCAGCTATGTGAAATACAAGGACCACCTGCAACAACAACAAAAACCTTTAAGCTCAGACAATGGCTACAGAACTAAGTCTAAAAAGACCTAGTGCATTTAAATACTACCCATCAAATATCTCAACGCAAGAGGAGAACACGGTTTGCTTTAATGCAAGCAGGTCAGAGAGGATACACAATCATTTGGCAAGTATTAAGCCCTGGGAGAACATAAACTAGTCTGGTTTATCCCATTTTGGTCGTTTCTTCATTATTTTCATGAATTAATAAAATAAATCCATGTTCTGACAGATACCAGTGCTCAAGAATTTTACTGTATCAAACTATAGCACCACTAAAAAAACCACCATCTTGATCCTAAGACCACTGTTAACAAAAATGCAAAATGATCACTTCAAGGAAGAGCAAATTCCTTGTAATAAGATTTCTGCAGTGTGCAAACAAACGCTGCTCCACACTCAATGGATCTTCAACACCTGAAGCTTTAGCAGATGTACTGTTTAAAAACCCACAATTAACGTCTTCTGAAAAGCCAGTTTGTACCCAAACAAGCAATAAAAGTGTGTATTTCACAAGAAGTCATTTAAAACCCTTCAGCACCAACAAGAAAAGGATTTAATTGGTCTTAGAATTAATCCCAAATTTGAGAAAGCCTCCTGCTTCCTTCAGGAATGAGCACGGGGAATCCCTGCGCTCATCTGTCACAAGCATAGAATGAGGAAGCGCACGAGCATCCCACACTCCTCAGTGGGCGCGGCGTGAGCTGGTCTGGCGGCACACTCGCTGTTCCTCAATGCAGATGTTGGTGGTACGGAACTCGGGCTTCATGAGCATCGATCACATTACACAGAAATGGAGAAACAAAACAGGGAAGTTCCGATCAGAAAATAGGAGACCGTTTTCAACGCTCTCCCTGTAAAACAGCACCACAACGAAGCTTACAAAGGACAGCCGCAGAGCTGCCAAACTGGAATTATTTGGGAAGAGCATTGCTTCCTGTGAGACATAAAGGAGCCGGAAAAACTTGCAATGATGAGAACATAACAGCAACAAAATCAGCTATTTACCCACCCAGCATAAAGCCTCATAGCCCTCTCTATTTGCAAGCACTTCTAAGGGCATCGGAAGCTCTGCAATGACTATTACTTTGCCCTATTTGCTCCATTCCAGCGTTTTTTCAGGAGCATTTTGTCTTTTTGAATGACGCTGTGTTTTTCAATGAACAGATGATGCTCTTTCAAGTCCTCTTCCTTCCTACACTCATGTCAAGAAATACACATGCAACATACAGGAAAAAAAACAAGCTCTGAGGTGACATTTACACGGTTTAAGCCGGGCCCATAGACCCCTCCGAGCCAAGGCAGTTTCAAGCTTCCCAGGACCAAGACCCGCAGTACGGAGGAGATGGAGGAAGCATGAGAAAGCATCGATTCGGGGCGACGGACCCCTTCCCCGACAGACCCATGCCAAACCAATCCCCCGCCTCTCTCGCCAGAGCACACCCCCATTCAACCCCTCCCGGCACACACAGAAGGCGGCAGGGGAGAGGAACGCGAGTTATTTCGGGGAGACGCTTTCAAGGCCCGAGAGACAAAACGCTCCCGAGACACACAAACGGGGCGCGACGGCAACGCCCCGCGCGGTGACAGCTGAAAGGACCCTAAAATGGCGCCGTGGGGGAGGAGAGACGGAACGAAACTGCGCAACAAACGCTGGCCGGGAGCCAGGCAGCGCCATCTTCCCCGCGCTCCCCGCTCGCACCCCGCGGCCGCCGAGCCGAGCCGAGCCGAGCCGAGCCTGGCCGGAGCCGGAGCACGGCTCCTGGGCGCCGCCTCACCGGATCGTGCCGAGCCCCGGGGAGCGGAGCAGCGCGGAAAAGCGAAGGCCTCCGCGTCCCGTTCCGTCTCCCAGGGATTAGTAACAAGTTGTGGGCAAACACAAACGTGCCGTCTCTAAGTCCTTTCATACTGACCGAGTTTTAACGTTACATCCGCTTTCCGCCATGAATTTTGCGATTAACAGCAAAAAATACAATATAAAGCACTGACACCCCCCCCCACACACCATAACCCAATAAACATAGCTGTGTAGAAGTAGGAAAAATCCCCAACCACCTCCTGGTTTACAACATAAATAAAAAGAACTATTTTTTCTTGCACGGAAAATCATCCCAGCAGCACAAAGGATTCACATCCACTCCACAGCAAAGCCAAGCGGGTTACTCCAAAAGAGACGGTTTATTGGTATGCTTTAAAAAGACGTTACAATGAAAATAGATCTCCAGAAGAAAGGGGGGAAAAATGTAAAAAGGGAAAAAACAAAAAAAAAAAAAAAAAGACGGCGGAAAATTTGTTCCCGAAAAGGAGGGGAAAAAAGCGCATCAGCCCCAAACCTACCGCGCACCCACAAAAAGCAGCACCGCTTCCATTGCTCGCTTAGGAGCGGGAGGCACGGAGCGATCCCGAGGAAACGGCAAATAAAAGAACCAAACGAATCGCATCAAAATCTGAAGCGGCGGCACCGAAAACGAGGAAAAGCGGGAAAAAAAATACATATATATAAAACCACTAGATCCCCAGAAGGCAGGAATGTGAGAAAGAAACGGCAAGGCGAGGGTGGTGGCGAGCGGACGGGGAACGGGGCGAACATCGAGCCGGGAGTGAAAAAGGGGCAAAAAGGCGAGAAAAATCCTTCCCAGCTGCGCGGCCGGGAGAGGGACGGAGCGTCTCCATTTTCCCGACGAGGAGGATGAAAGAGTGTTTCACAGACCACAGAGCTTTAGAGGAAAAGCAAAGAAACGAGGGGGGAAAAAAAAGAGGGAGGAGATTTGAAAAGATTATTTTTCTTTCTCCCTCGCACACTCTCTCTATCCCCCTCTCTCACTCACTCGCACATAGACACACGCACACACTCCCTCCTCTCCTTTTCCATCCCTCTCTTGATGGCCGTCAAGGGGGCGGAAAATAGAGAGGGGAAAAAAAAAAAAAAAAAGACAACAACAACAACTAATTTTAAACCGGCTCAATCAATGAGTCATTAAAAGAGATTTTTTTTTTTTCTTCCCTCCTCTCCTGAATTTGCATGGCATCAGCAAGAAGGGGAAAAAAAAAAAAGCCCACACAACCCACCCCAAACCTCTCCCCTCTCTGCAGCTATCAGCCTGGACCTGAAACCTTATCTCTCCTTTCTACACACCCCCCCCTCCGCCTTTATTTTAAGAAACAACTTTTTTTTTTTACGTGCCCTCAGCAGCCACCACCACCAACCCCGCGGAAGAATAAATATATATATATATATAGAGAGAGAGAGAGTTCATTTCCATGTGAAGCCACATCTGCCCAAACAACAGCCACCCACAAAATATCCCTCTTCTTCCTCCTCGTCTCCCCTCTCTCTCTCTAGATATATATTTATATACATAGCCCCAGAGCCAATAGCTCTCTGGGCTGAAACCTAATATCCTGGTTTTGGCAACTCCTGGTTGTTAATTTGCTCCTCTTTCTTTTCTGTCTGTCTGGAGATAGATTTTCCTCTCCCCCCCACCCCCCCTTCTCTTTTCCCTCCCCGAAGGAAGGGAGGAAGGAGGTTGTGTGGGTTTTTT
>JAOEHY010025407.1:0-29173 GCA_025447955.1 Psilopsiagon aurifrons | reverse complement strand
CTTCATTAGGGACTGTGGTGATAGGACAAGGGGTAATGGGTTCAAACTTAAACAGGAGAAGTTTAGATTGGATATGATGAAGAAATTCTTTAGTAAGGGTGGTGAGGCACTGGAATGGGTTGCCCAGGGAGGTTATGAATGCTCCACCTCTGGCAGTGTTCAAGGCCAGGTTGGACATAGCCTTGGTTTAGTGTGAGGTGTCCCTGCCCATGGCAGGGGGATTGGAACTAGATGATCTTAAGGTCCTTTCCACCCCTAACTATTCTGTGATTCTATTCTATGAATTTGTATTCTGTAAGGGCAGTTTTAAGACCAAAGTTACTCAAAGGGAAAAAAAAAAAAATCCCACCTAACTGACCAAAATCTCAAGAACAGACAAGTACAACGGTTAGTCAGTTTAGTTAGAAGAGTAATACCTGTTTTATCTGCCATTACTTCAATCTGCTTGACTGTTAAACTTTAAAAATGAAGTATGTGTAGCATTTCAAGGGAAGACTACCATTCATTTTTCTGCTCTGCAGTAAATTACAAAAATTATTTATTTTCTATCTTCATTCAAAATGATAGATTAATAAAGAGGTAGCAGAAATGAAAATGAAGTTCACTCACATGGAAGACACAAAGGGTGATTATCAAGATATGAATACTCACTCTGTTTTTGGTGTAACTACACAAATCCCATTCAGACTGGATCAAAACCAGGTGCTGCTTACTTTTGAGGACAAAGAAGGTATGATGCATATTTAAATATAAAATTAATGTCTCTGATGTACTTCATTGCGGAAGGGAAAATATTTGCATAAACATTTTGGGAAAAAAGTCAACAACAGGCAAAGAAAGAATACACAGAAAACCATTCACTATTATCAGTAGAAAAAAATTCTTGCAAGTACTCTGCATGTTTTGTTGTATTACCAGATTTCTGTTCTTAGCTAATACAAGCAATACTTTGCTTGAAATTGGAAATATGTTTCTACCTCAGAGAGTATGGTCAAGAATGATTCAGAATATTTTGACAGCAGAATTTGCTTTTTTTTCTTTACTCTGGGCAGTACCCTACTCTGACAGCACCTTACTCTGACAGCAGTTATGTTGATTAAGTGAACACAGCAGATGATGGGTAGATCTGCGACATCAGAGGGATGGTGCAGTCTTTAGCTTGCCTGCTCCCTGCTGAGATGCTTGTTGTTTGAGCAGCCTGCAGGCACTCTGCCTGGGTCTGTTTTGGTGGTGGGTAATTCAGTTGTAAATGCAAATATATTCCAGATACAAAAGCTAGGGTCCAGTTCCTTTCTTATGGCTAAACACTAACATTGCTAATCGGCATTCTCTGTACCTTGTAGCAATGTGGTTTTCATCCAAGGATATTTTAAATGAAATATGATAAGTCTAGCATTAATATTTGTTATAGTGAGAGCATCTTTTGACAGCATGAAGATTTTACTATTCTATACCACTCTAAAGATAGAATCATATTTTACCTGATGCCTATAATCAGTGATATTTAACAGAAATAGACAATTCTGAAGACATGGATAGTGGGACCTGGTTGCCTAAATGTTATTTATTTCTCTGTTATTGATACAAAAAGAGATTTTGCTCAAGAGATGGGGGAATAGTCTTGGGTTTATCATGATTAAACAGGGCTTTAAATATCTGAAAACTTGTGATTTTCCTTAGTTGCCCAGAGACTGATAAAAATCGGTAAGCATACTGTGAACCTGGACAATAAAACAGCAGATGTGAGAGTGATGCCTTTTACACTTGAAATGGGAATCAAATTTAAGGTAATTGACTGAAATATGAAACTATAAAGATAGGAACTTGCAGTACTTAAACCTCTTTATGGGTTTGGATGTTTTCAGTCACAAAGTGCACAAAAAATATTTTTTTAGCTCCATGTCACTATTTCTGGAAAGAAGATTAGTGTTTCAGAAGTACCTGAACTATCCATTCCTGAAGACTGGATGAGAGACAAATTAGAGCTGAGTTTCTACAAGTCTGAGCAGGGAGGAGGAGAAGTTGAAAACGTGAACTATGACAAGCAGTCTAGAACAGCCGTTATTACGTTCCTCAGACCTGGAGGTATAGTGTGTAATATGTTGTTGGACAGATATAGAGGCCACACTGTCCATTCTGCATTGCGTTCTATATTATATTCTCTGTTAACCACTGAATGTAGCAAATTCTTCCCGTGGAGAGTTAAGCAGATCAGGAAAAACATGTGGGTTCACTCACACATCAAGCAGTGTTTTATCACTCAAGTCAAAGCAGTGTTTTATCACTCAAGAAAGACATTGAGGTGCTGGAGCAGTGCCAGAGAAGAACAACAAAGCTGGTGAAGGGTCTGGAGCACAAGTCTTAAGAGGAATGGCTGAGGGGACTGGGGTTGTTTAGTCTGGAGAAAAGGTTCAGGGGGGACTTTATTGCTCTCTACAACTACCTGAAAGGAGGATGGAGTGAGGAGGTAGCTGAGCTCTTCTCCCAAGTGACAAGTGATAGGGCAAGAGGCAACGGCCTCAAGCTGCACAAGGGGAGGTTTAGGTTGGATTAGGAAAAATTTCTTCACTGAAAGGCTCCCCAGGGAAGTGGTGCAAATACCTTCCCTGGAAGTGTTCAAAACCCCATATAGATGGGGCCCTTAGCGACATGGTTAAGTAGTGGACTTGGCAGTCTTGGGGTAAAGGTTGCACTTGGTAGTCTTAAAGGTCTTTCCCAGCCTAGTTGATTCTAAGAATCTATGACCTGATACATAGTTTGTGAGCTTCATTTCTTTCTTAACTTTGTCAAAACCATCTTTTTTCCTTGCATTGCTAGGCACATTGCAAAAAAGAAAATCATGAAAATGTGTTTGATTTTAGCTCCTGTTTCATGACAGTAAATTTACACAGGCATTCAGATTGCTCAACTATATTAAATTCTTTGAAGATCAGTGGAGCCACATCCATTTAGAACAGCTGCTTTAGATTTTGTGGGTATTTAATGATTTTGGTTTTCTGAAAATGCCACATAAACGTTTTGCAAAATGCATATGAAGAATCTGCAAGTGTGCTATGATATATTAGTTTCTAAATCCATGTAAGAAACATTAGTCTGTTCTTTGATACTCTTATAAATTGCGTTTTAGTTTATATTACTCTTACTTCTCTTTTTCTGATTCTTCACTACAGCAACTAACAGCTTTGTGAGATGTACAGAGTATCCTTTTGTTGTAGATGGAACATGGTATAGGCTTCCTGTTTCCCCAGACACCAATGTAAAACTGGAAAACTTTCAGGTAAAAGAATTGAGTCCTAAATATAACAAATGCATGATAAATGCAAGATATAAGCAGAATTTTCTGTTCTGAGGACTGCAGAATCTTTTGTGTCATACATTTTGTGAAGCTTAGTAGCAAGTGTGAGTCTGCAATATGATGCTCTGGTTATAATCTTATGTTTTGCAGTGTGAAAGCTATAATTTTAAAAGGATGAGCATATCTTTTCTTGATCAAATTATATCACTTGCCATAATGTCTGTGCTAGGTAGGAGGCAGATACTGAATTATTTCTGAAGTAGGTTAATAGTAGACACAACAATGTTTTTCCAGTCACAAAGCACTGTCATGTTCATCCTTAATGAGAATGCCCTGATGATAGTCTCAGCAGACATCCTTCTTGTTCTAGGAGGCATTTGCTCATTCATTTTTCTTTCATTTATTCATTTATTTATTCATTGTAATCAAGTCAGTATTTTGTATCTAATCAGGCCTTTATAATTAAAGCATTGACTAGAGTGTGCATATTTAGGAGATGCAACAGCATTCTTTGCAGGTGTGTATCATGTATTGGCATGGACTTTTATGGAGCAGTGTTGTCTAGAGTCATCTTCAAATCTAGAGATCTTCAAATCCAGTGTGTGCATGCACTAAAGGGTGTAAGACACACCAGCTAAGGAGGCAGGTGCGTTGCCTATTGAAGTCAGTAGCATACCTCCTGCTGTTTTAAGTGGCGAAATATAACCCACTGTTCGAAGTCTTAAAATGTAATAAAAAATTCTAGCCATACCTTATCAAAGATATGCTTATTTCCAGTATCTCTCAGCTCCTTTTAATGTACATGCAACAGCTGATGTGTAACACGTCTCTTTTTCTTTCCTCAATAGCTCTATTGTGGGATTTCTAAGAAGACCATTCTGCTGGAAGGAATTAAAGAGATGGAAGATGATGAGGAAAGTGTGCAGGACATGATTAAAATCCATTTTCAAAAGCCTAATAATGGTGGGGAAATAGAGAAAATCAAATATACATCAAAAGGAGTAACATGGGTTTGTTTTGAGGAGGATACTTAGACTGCAGTATAGGAAAATGTAATTGAACTCAGGAAGTTCTGTTGTTTTGTTTCTTCAGAGGCATAGGAAGTCATGCAGGCATTATGCTTTAATGCTCTGATATGTATACTTGAAAAAAAGGAACTACCTGCTCTCCTGATTTGTGTAACAGCACAGACTCGGCATAGAAATTCAGTAAAACTCACTGCTTTGTGTTCTAGAGATTCCTGGTCAAAGTCACAGAAAAAGCCTTTACAGCACTTGAAACGTGTGCTAAGATTGCCAACTGTAAATTTGCAGATTTTGTTATCTTGCAAATTTTAGATAGTTCCCATGCTCCAAAGTGGGATATATCTATTTGTTCTTACCTTGTGATTATGAAAGCCATATATAATCCCAGTCAAATGCTTGCTCACAGAACTGCTTTTCTGAAGTGCCATAGCTTCAGACAGTAGCTCTAACAGGACTCCAGTCATGCTTAGGTCGCTGTGTGCCACCATAACTCAAATACCTGAAAACAGTTACCTTATAATTACATAAAATCTCCATTGCCAAATGAGTGATAAAATTAAACTAGAAAAAGATAAATGGAGACTGTAAAATAATTGCAGATTCACTCAAGAAATTGTACCTTACAAGAAATGCAATAGCAGTAATACCGCTTTTAGCTGCTGAAATGCTGTTACTTCTCCTAGGATCTGATGCAAATTGTGCTGAGCTTCTGTAAGTTAATAGCCTGCTTTATTGTTTGTTTTTAACATTTTTTTCTGCAATTAAATTTTTCCTTATTTTTAGTCATGGCTTTGCTTACTTTAGAGTTAAAAATTGAGATGATTCTTTATCAAAACCAGATTGCTTTGCAAAAATGCTGTGGAAGCAGTGAACACTGTGTCTGCGGTATGTGTTTTGATGCAGGCAGCTGGCCAGGCCACTGGCACGGGTGGGTGTCAAGGGAGGTCGGATGGAAAAAAGCACATCGAGTTTAGGGCAGATTAATTTTTCAGTGTGTAAGGCTCCTCCTTTTGTTTCCAGTTCTTCCTTTCAGTTCTCATTCTGAAAGATCTTTGAAATGAAATGAAAGTGCAAAGTCAGAGGAAGATTTCTTTTCCAAAGAGGAATGTTTTTCTTTTGTCATTTTTATTTGCTACCCTTGGCAACAATAATCTTAACTTTAAAATAGCCTTGGTCTAACATTGAAAATATCTTATTTTCAAAGTATATGACATTTTAGTATGCACTGAAGTAGTGCATGAAGAGCGCTACAAAAACACCTTAGGTAGCATTATTCTAGAGAAATTATTAATAGGCAATAAATATGTTGAATATGGGAAACTCCAAGGCTGCTAGCATCACAGCTGATTTTGAGTATACTGTTGGGTGAGATACATGTGGCTGTAGCACCTCTTACCGTTCAGTGCATGCAAAATCGTGGATTGATTATCTGATATTTATGAAATAATAATAAAAAATGGTAGTAGTACTGAACATACTTTTGCATGTCACAGCCTTAGAAATGCTGGTAAGTTCAGATGACTTAAAAAGGAAAGGGAGAAGAGGAAACTGATGAAGGTAAAAAATGTCATGCATTTTAACTGTACCTCATTGATAAATGTTGAGTAATAAATTCTTAAAAAAGGAAGAAGTTTAAAATCTTCATAAGGTATCACATTGTGGGGGAGTAGTGAGAAGCTACACGTTTTAAGTACATAGAATCAAGATGAGATTTTAAATAACATTTTAAGACAATCAGGCTTTGTAAATGCATGGTTTTTCTCTCTGATGAATTGGTTACACTGTTTAAATTTCAAAGCAGTGGTGGTGCCACAAAAAGGCTGGTTTTAATTATGATAAACAAGAGTACAGAATTTAAGTGATGTTTCTAGAAATGGCGATATCCTTTCTTCTACCTACTTGGGGTGAATTAACCTTTGACTGGAAGTTCGAAGAAGAGCTGTGACATTTTTAGGCACGTACTAAATACAAACACTTGGTATTTTCATAGCTGCAGCTTCCACCATGAGCCAGACCTGCGTGTCGCTCGCGTCAGCAGGTCAGCCGCGCTGTGGGTCTGTGGATGCCGCCGTGGGTGTACCGGTCCAGGTGTACAAGGGCTTTGCGCCGCCGCGCTGTGTGCCTACCTGTGGCCCGCCGTGAGGGGGCACCTGGCTTAAGAGCCTTTTGCGCAGGGACGCGGAGCGCAGCATGGAGGCAGTAGGATAAGGACCAGCAGGAGCCGCTGCGCAGGCCGGCCAGGGTGCGCTGCCTTGGGGACAGCGCCGCTGCATCCCGGGGCTTCCAGCCGCCAATGGTGAGAACCAGGCACCGCTCCTTCACGGCCTGTCGCCGGCGGCCGGGAGGCGGCGCGGGGGAAGCCTTCCTGTCGCGGGGCGTTTCTCTTTCGATTTCTCGGCTAGACCGAGGCCAGCCGAGACCCCGCTGCCCGGGAGGCGCCGGGACGGGAGGTGCTCAGGAGGCAGCCGCTCTCCGCCGCCCCAGGCACCAGCGGAAGCCCCAGCTCGGCGGAGCCACAGCCATGGCAAGTGCCGGAGTTGGCGGCGAGAGGGAGCGCGGGCAGGCCGCTAAGGGAACGTCATCGTCTCGGCCGGGGCCGGGGCTGCGGGAGGCAGCGACCCTCCGGGAGGAAGGGACGGGGCGCCCCGGGAGGCTTCGGGGAAAGGCGGTGAGGAGAGCTCGGGCCTTCCCGCCGGCCCGCTGCAGGCCCCCCGACCGCCCGCACAGCTTGGACCCGCCAGCCAGGGTGCAGAGAGCAGTCTTCTCCTGCTCCGCTTGTTAAAAGCCTCAGAGGGTTAAAAGTAATAGCAGCATGGGGGAGACAGTGATCTGTCCCTGTCCGTCTCCCAGTTTCCGCACAGGAAGAAATGTCTTGTCTGCCATGGCCTGGTGCCCTGACCCTCCCGTTATTTAATGGTAGCAACAGGTCCGATTTCCCGGTCACTAGTATTAATATTTATGTTTTTTAGTAGCAGTGAGAACCCATGAGGTCTATAGGTAAGTCTTCGTATGATCTTTTGTCAGTGTTGATATGTGTAACAGATATTCCAAGAAATAGCAAATCATAGAATCACAAAACGGTTTGGGTTGGAAAGGACCTTGAAGCTCTTTTAGTTCCAGCCCCCTACAGGCAGGGAGACCTTCCACCAGACCAGGTTGCTCAAAGCCCAGTCCAAGCTGGCCTTCAACACCACCAGAGATGTTGTAGCCACAGCTTCTCTGGGCAGCCTCTGCCAGCACCTCACCACCCTCACAGGGAAGAACTGGCCATGCAGAAGGCATTGTGGTCACCAGTGACCAGCGCTGCAGGGCTCCTCTCCCTTACTCGCCTGTCTGTGTCCCTCAGGCACCCCCGCAGCTGTGCAGTTCTATCTAGCAGAAGCCACTGCACACAGACTTGTCTTGGAAGTGATTCAGCACAAACAAACTGTGTGTTCATGTGGATTATTTTTTTTTTCTAACCCCAATAGTAGGCATGAGTGCTGCTCCAAAATACCAGCTGGCAAGGTGCAAGATGCTGTCTGGCAGCTGAGTGCTCCCGCTCATGCACAAGCTGCATCGGCTGTGTGAAGCGTGAGAAAATCCTGCCTATAGCTCCATCAATCTAGGGAGCACCAAGTTTATATTCTCTTCATGTTGTCTCATTACTGCAGAAACTTGCTTTCACACGAACATTACCACCAAAATAATTGCCTAATATAATTAAAGCTTCTGGCAACAAAAAAAGGCCCCATGTCTTTATGAATTAAAAGCTTGCCTGGTTACGCAGTCCCATTGAGTTTGTCTCCTCAGAAACACTGTGGTGGTGGTCCACAAGGCTTTTGACGCGTGTCAATGGAGCATTCGCCCCTGGGAGCACATTCTGCAGGCTTTTTATGCAGCCCAGGGTCCAGAAGAGGCTTTGTAAGAGAAGCCTAAAGAATTTAGCGGGAGTGGCTGACCATGAGTACAGTCACTTTGAAGTTATTGACAGTTCATTCCTGTGAATGCTGCCATGCAGACATACTAAATTATTTTCTTTCTTCCAAAAAGTCAATGAACTGATACAAAATTTACTCAGTGTTCCACTATTTACAGTAATTGTGCCATGATATTCCCAGTGAAGTATTACTGTTTATGTCTGTGTAATAAGAACGGAAAGAAAATACGTTTTTCTTAACAAGATATGAATGCAAATCCTATTTAGGATGGGTTTCATGTTTGCAGCATTAGGAGGCTTGGCTCTGATGAAAATCATGTCTGGTGTTAGTTGTTTTACGCACTGCGAGTCTCAAATGGCTGGTATTATGTTCTTCCAATTTAACAATGTTATCCATTTAATAAGTGAAGAAAGATGAGTCAGAACACAACCCTAGATCCCAGCTCTCATGAATTTAACAAGTACAGTCTAAATCTGACCCTTCCACTCTGAAAAGACAATCCTTTCTGAACAGTAAGTGCAGTTAAAATTTTTCATTCTCTGCAGATTTTGAACAATAGAATCAAGAAGAAACTACCTCATCAGTGTGACACTGGACCTTTCATTTGAAAAAATGTGACATTTTGTTCTAATTTTTACTGCTTTAAGAAGATACTGAGAAGGCGTAAATTACACTTAATAGTCAGGCCACTTCATACTGCGCAGTGCTGTAAAGGTGTCTAAGGGAGGCTGGTATCCACTGAAATCTGATTCATCAGTCCTCTAAATTGTCCAGTAAATGAACAGGTTGCCTATGCAAAGGGAAGGGAAGTCCCTTCAGCAATGGGTGTGAACCTGGGTAACCTCTGTGCGAGGTCACTGTGACTCCTTGCATTTATGGTGTGCTGTGTCTCTTGTGTGCAGGCAACAGGACAAACTGCTAAATCAGCAAGGACAGTTGTCATCACTGGTGTTCCAGATGGCCTTCTGCACAATGATGTCATGACCGACATACTGACAATTCATTTCCAAATGTCGAAGAACAATGGTGGAGATGTGGAGGACGTAATGTATCCCACAGACAAAAGAGGAGTTGCATATGTAACTTTTGAAGATCAAAAAGGTAGTTAGATGAATGTACTATAGTAAATACAGATGCCTCCTGAAGAATTAGCCCTAGAATGTTAATCTTAAAAGAAATTATTTTAAATTGTTTGCTGGTACTAGGATTTTATAGAACTGAGAAACTAACACCTCACTTTTAGTCAGCCAAAGTTTGGGGATTTTATTTCTCTCCTTCGGAGTCATGACTGTCCTAGTTTTGGCTGGGGTAGAGTTAATTCTTTTTCTCTTTTTACTTTTTTCTTTTTTTTTCCTCTAAACAAGCTTCCTGCAAAATGTTTGTTATATTTGCTTTAGGAATAAACTTATACCATGCATAACAGATAGGATTTTTGTAGTCAGGCATTTGAGAGTAAATCTCTACCAACTCATGTTCTAAGAAGACAGGCTTATGATTCTCTCTCTGAGCAATTTTGACTAATCATAAAGTATTAGGCAAGCCTATTGAATTGCTTGTGTGTATGTTTGCAACACTGTGAGGGAAAGCATCAAGAGAAAAATACCCGTGAAGTGTTCTGCCATCAGACCTGCATTAACTTATTATCTTACTGCATGAATCTGTCTTTCTCTTCAGTTGTAGAGAGTGTTCTAAAAAAGCATGAACATCGACTAGAGGACAAGAGATTCTCCAGGTACTACCCGCTGAAAGTAACCCCCTACTCTGAAAATGTAAGCTCTTCCATAATTTATCTAGTTTTACTTCCATTTCTATCTTAACCATTACTTAACTTCTCCAATTCAAAATTCTAGGTCTTCAGCTCTGTCACATGTGTCCTCAGTATGTCTATGTTCAAAGAACAGTTCATTCTAGAAGATCTGATAGAAGAAATGAAAAAGAGCACAGATTTGAAGTTTGGTCCTTTGCAATCCAATGGGCATATTTCTGTGCAAGGGTCATTTCCAGATATCAAATTGCTAAGAGACTTTCTCTTATTAAAAGCAAAAGCCGTTTCAGAGAAGAACAAAAGAGAAAAGGATACGTCCCACCAGACACCAAGAAGGAGGCAACAGCAGCACAGACTTACCACAGACATGAGTAATTTTGCTCATGGTGCAGAAAAACAGGTGGTTGTTCTTGACACAGATATGTATCGCTACATGAAGTTCTTTTTTCCCAGGACATTCGTAGTAAATGATGACACTGTGATTTTTGACAACACTGATGGTGATGTAACTACACTATATATTGAGAATGCTGGAAGTAGGTCTGATGCTGGACAGGCGTTACAAGTCAAAAAGAAAATTGAAAATTGCTCTATAAAACTCCATAAAATTCTACGTAAGGAAAGGATTGACTTCAAGAAACACACCAGAGATGAACAGCAGAGATACAGGAGGGTGTGTGAAAGTGTGAAACCCCATTACCCTCGTGTTTTGATCATCTTTTATGACAGTCACATTGATGTTATAGGAAATCCCTCTGAGGTTTTTGAGGTTACGAAGAAAGTGAGCAATAAGTTTCAGAGTCTGTTTCACAGCAGGTAGAACGTTAGTGTTTATGTTGCTTACATATTGTACTTGTACAGGCTGTACCTGTGCACATCTGTGCCACTGCAGATCTGTCACATTGCTCCTACTCGCAGGTTGGGCAGTCTGCATCTGAGGGTGAACAAGCCCATTCCACCCGACTAAGTTTGGAACAAGAAGTAAATTATCTCTATATCTCTTGTGAGCTTACGAGACTGAAGTAGTTAGGCCTCTTCTGTCCAGATACAGCTCCTTTTTGCTTTGTTAGATGTGTTCTGGGCACATGCACACTCATTCTCACTCATCAGAGAGCATAGGATGAGAAAAAACAATTTTTTTTAAGAGTTCTCACTGGCATAAGAAGTCTGACTGACAAAGCTGGGTAAGCCAACCTGGTACAAAATCCTGCACTGAAGCCGAGTTATGTTTCTCTGCACAGGGAGATGACCACTGAAAACAGGAGTGGTGGCCTTTTTCTATTGCCTTTTTCTATGAAAGGAAGTTCTTGTCATTAGAATGCAAGAAGATACAGCCTTGACGCTTGAGGAGGTGAAATGCTTATTAAATATACAGGCTTGTCATGTCTTGAGAAAGACCTTAGAAGTTGGTATTGGAAGTTCTTGACAGTAAAAAATGAGTATTTTTATTTTCATAAGAGCAATTACATGGGTTAGATGCTCTAATGGCATCTGCAACATCTCTTGACAGCAAATTGTTTAGATATGAAAGTATATCCAGAGTTTTGATGTGAAAATCTTGGGGCATTTAGACTTTTGAATCAGATTGTGTTTATGCAAATCTGTTTCTATATCCATTACAAGGGCCCAAATGCCCATCCTAATTTAGACTTTTTATAAAACTGATTAGAAAACAACTTTCATTTTGTGATACCAGAGTGTTCAGAATACTTTATCAAATCATACAGAGCATCAACTCTTTCATCTTATGTGCAAGAAAAGTTTTTATGCCATTAAAGAAATCAGTTTTACAAAATATCATGACTGTGTTCTTTTAACCAACCCCCAGACATTTGGTTGGAAGCACAAACCTAAAGCCTAAGAAATGCCTTAGGCGTTTTCTTGTCATGACTGATTATTCACTGCAATTATGCCAGAGAAAGATAAAGTTGTTAAACTAGTGGCTGTGTATTAAAATATCCTGTCAAAGCAGGAAGATGATGAGCTTAAGTACTTTGCTGATTTGGAAGGTGGGGAGAAGTAGTGTTTAAAGGCTTAATCTCACACAAGTTCCTCGGTAGCCAGGCGGTTCACCAAGGTGGTTGAAGATGGCTCAGAAGATGGATGCCCAGAGTCAGGCCTGGGAAGAGCCCCTCTTCAGCTTTCCAGTGCTGAGCTGCTTTGGGTACCCACCTTTAAGCAAAGATACAAAGTTTTTCAACCTCATAAAAGAGAAAATCCTCTGTGAGGGATAATCACTGAAGGAAATTAGTGCTCCTTTCTCGTGTCCAGATTGGTCTTCCCTTCTCTTTCCTGAAGAGCCTCATGTTTTTCCATCATAAAATCACTGAATCCCAGTATGGAATGAACTTCAAGGATTCTCTGGTCCAACCTTTCTTGGCAAAGCATGACCTAGACTAGATGGCCCAGCACCATATCCAGCCGTATCTTCAAAGTGCCCAGTGTTGGGGAGTTCACCACTTCCCTGGGGAGATATTCCAATGGCTGGTTGTTCTCATAGGGAAAATTTTTCTTCTTGTTTCCAACCAGAATCTTCCCCAGAAGTACTGTGTACCTATTGCCCACGGAAGGGGGGTTGGAACTAGATGATCTTAAGGTCCTTTCCAACCCTAACTATTCTATGATTCTGTGATTCTATTGCCCCTCATCTTTTCCATGTGGCTCCTTGTTGAAAGGGAGCCACCATCTTCTTTGTAGCCGCCCTTTACTGGAACATGGTGTAAAGGTCTCCCTTGAGCCTTCTGTTCTCTTTTTCTGATTCAGAGGATTAGTACTTCCTATTCACTACAATAAATGTTTAGGTCTGGACTGGTAAAACAGTGGCATTGGTGTTAGTTTAAATCTTGGCTGGTTACTGCTGGCCAAGCGTCGCTTTTTGAGTCAAGTGTCAACATAACAGTTTGCAGCATGGGCACAGTTGTCATTCAGGTCTTGTTGCCTAGCAAGCTAGTAATTTTTACTGAGTGATTTTCAGTCAGAATCTTAATGTCTTAAAATCTTGAAAACATCACAGATGAATACAATTTTATTGCTGAATCCTGGTTTAGCTGCAACAGCTCCTCTTCAGGTCCACTTGTCAAGTACCCCTTTGCCACTGCGTCCTTGGCAGCGCTCGGCTGCTGAGTGCTGGGGTCTTTCTCTTGCACCCACCAGCCAGCATTGACTCATTGTTTCCAAGTGTTCTCCCATCTGGCGTCTCTGGTCTCATACTGAGGATGTTAATTTCTTTAGACAAAAAGAGCTTTTCTTTGGTGGTCTGGGTTTTATTTTTTGTTGTGGTGGTTTTATTTTGTTTTTGATTTCTATGGAGTGCCTCGAAAATAAGGACTGGATCCAGGGTAGATTAGCAAATAGTAGCTATTGTTATGCTCCAGCCTTTCTGGGGCTACTTTTATATGTTGTATTTGCAGCGGCATCGGCCACAAACACCCCAGCTTTGTCACCTTTGAACTTTCCTTGTAGCTATGCAAGGGCAAGGCAGGACAGGGTCTTTACTAGTGATAGTAGAAAGGCTGTGGCATGTATGGCCAGTGACTGAGTTACTCTAAGATTTAAGCCCACAGAGGAGCCTGCTTTCTGTAACAGAAAACCAGCTGTGATCTACCAGGATAAACAAATATTTGCAGTAAAAAATATAAACAGCATTTTAACAAAATAACATCATAAATGAAGCATGTATTATTCCTTCCTTCAAGATGTAGATACCATGGAAAACAATAGAAGTTTAGCAAAACAAAAGAAAGTCCAATTTTTTCATTACCATGAATACTTCAACAAATACCACAAAACAAATCAGTAGCAGGTCTGGTAAGAGACTTGGCCAGCTCTCATTCTCCTGGTTATTTTTATGGCGAGCAAAGCATTGCTGTATCTATTAAACTCCACTTGGGAAAGGCATTTAGTATTTGTGTATATTGGAAAATACCCGGGAAACCATATCAGATGTTATTCCTTGATCTAATCCATTGTATTCTCAGCATCTCGTTTGCCTTTTAATTTGAAGAGAGAATTTGCTCATGGGACCTCAACAAAGTATTTGTCCTTATTGCTGCACCAATGATCGCTGCCCTTCACCAGAAGAGGATACGTAATAGTTCATGTTGTAAAAGTACAAAGCCTAATTTTGACTTAAGACATGAGTCCTACTGACGCAGCCTAAAAAATAAAGAATAATTTTTAAAGGTCACAAATAGCAGCAGAACCTGAGCCCAGTTCCTGGCAGCACCCTGCTATGGTTAGTGGGGTAAACACCATTTTCTGTCATCTGAAAACCCGAGGCTTTGAGAGAAAATTTGACATCCCTTAGCAGGAAAATACACAATCTGGAGGCAAAGGCAATCTCCCAGATTGACCGGAGGGGTTGGGGGAGGTGAATGGAGGAGGAATGATTGACTGAAGTCCTTTCATCATCTCTGACACAAAGCACAGGGAGGACAAAGCCACCTTTACTCTCCATTGTACCTGTGCATCTAATTATGCAATGTAAAAAATTATTCAATTCCTGCAGGGAGGAGGTTGTTCCATCAGGAAAAAAATCGCTTCCTGCAGATTTAATTGTTGTCATCAGAACTGCCTCTGCCACCTTTGAGTTGCATTGAAACTTTCTCTGTGCATCTGTTAAAAAAGCACAGACTACAAAAGACCTGTCATGTCTCTTGAAAGATTGCAGTGCCCTTGTGACATTTTCTGAAGGAAGAAGCACTTGCTACTTTTGGGAGCCATGTGTCTTATTTTAAAAAGAAAAACACAAAACCATGTGTAGGAAAACCAAACAGCAACACTAGCAAATAACTCATTCTTTAAAACAACTTTCAGGCTTAAATCTTCATCTGGCCAACACTGGAGACTCAGACTCATAAAATCCAGACAATAGTCATCAGCCATCAGGGTGATGTGGTCATCAACCACAGGGTGAGAGTACCTGCAGCCAGCTGGGGTCAGATGGGGACGTGCTCCCACCAGGAGAGAGGAGATGAATTTAGCAGGCTGTATATCTGGAGGAGCAGAGGCTCTCACTTGGCTCCGGTTTGGCTCTCAGGGGCCTCCCATAAATAAACACACACAGTCCTGTTGTGTTGCACATCTTGTGCAAGAGAAAAGAAGATACAGAGCAGAGCCAAGTGAGCACTGGGGAAATTCTTTCTTTGTTGCACAACATTTCTGTGGTGACTTCTTCCCTTGCATTTAGCTGGCATTTAAACAGCTGGTGGCTGTTTATGGGATATGTGGCTTCTATCCAATTTAATTCAAAATAACTCATTTATTGTCTTTTGGGCTACTACCCCTTAATCAGCTGCAGTTCCTGATGAAAAGACCTTTTCCATCCCTTTCTTTTAAACGAAAAGCATAGTAATATCACATGTAGATAAGTTACTTTTTTCACCTGCCATTACAGGATGGGAGTCTTCCCTGATTTCTGCAGCAGGCTGCCCATACAACTTGGCTAAGAGAATAACAAAAATATTCATTTTAATTATGATTTAAACGAATAAACAAACTCAACAGAAAGAACAAAAAAAAAAAAAAAAAAAAACAAACCCTAACAAAACCCCCAAAACAAACACACAAGGAAAAATAAGTCAAAACTGTGCAGCCATTCAGAATCAACGGCACCTGATCTGGTTGTACTTACTTTTTCCTTAGCTACAGAGGATTGCAGAACATCTGCTGGAAAACAAGTCTCTTTTTCTGCTTCAGCTAACAGCTTTCCTTTGTCTCCTGACACCCATTAATGACCTTTAAAGAAATCTCCTAAAAGTAACTCAGTTGAGAAGCACTACCTCTAATGGCAGCAGCCACTGTTGTTGGAGCGTTGCATTAAAGCTGTTTCTCAGGTGGATTTTGCCTCTTGTTACTACTACCACCTTTGTAAAAGGAGTAGTATGGATCAGGACCTGCTACACAGAGTGCTTTACCAAAAAAAGCTGTATAAAATACTGGAAAAAACAAAGCTCTAGTATCTTTGTACAGATGGAATAACTTCATCCTCTATAAATTCCTAACACCATGGAGGAAGCACATCGCGTGCTGAGCATTGCACGTACAGATGGCAGTGCTGGCATTTGGGCTGAATCATGCAGAGGAAGGGTGGATTTTCTCCAAGGCAGAAGCTATGGTTGACAGTCACAACTCATCCCTGATCAAGATATAAGCAGCTGGCTGTGTGTAGTGAGTATGGATCTTCACACCCTAGTCCCTAGCTGTGGTCCTGGAGCAGCTTCGTATTTCCTGCAAACTCAAGGGTACCAGAATACGGAGATGGTCCATATCGGGTCAGGTCTCAACTAACAGCGACTGATGTGATCCTCTTCTCCAGCTGGACACAAGGAGAATAACAGGGGCCATTTCCCCCAGCGCTTTCTACCGCGTGGGCTTAGTCCCGTGCAACTTCTCTTGCCATAAACACGGGAAGCACAAGAGGGAGCCAGATGCTTTGGAGCCGAAATCCCAAAATCTCCGCTGGGGTCCTGCCCAACGGCACCCGGTGAATGAGAAGCCAGGAGCAGGTCCTGCTCTGTCCCTTAGCTGGTGGAAGCAGAGCTCAGGTGTGTTTGCCTGGAGCAGAATTTGGGAGAGACCCCTTCCAGTCTTTCATTGCTCACACTTGCATCACTTTCTTTCAAGCTTATACAAAAATGGGTAAGGAAATTGAGTACTTACCAATTTCACACTGAAACCACAGATGAGTAAATTGAGCAGAAGCCCGAGCACTGCTGTAGTTAATCCCTTGTTAAACATCATTGCTTCAGCACGTAGGGCCTTGAACCAGACAAGCACAATATGGCACCATGCAGACAAATTACCTTGGTACCCATGTGAGCTCTGGGGGATGACCACGCTGTTACCACTATTCTGAGACAAAAGGGAGTTACCTGAAGGAAAAAGCAGATTAAAGCCAGCTGTTCTGCTCCCTGGGGGTGATGCTTCCAGCTTACCCCATCCCTCAGAGGTGAGGACCTCGATCCCAGTTTACCTGTACTCTTCTTGGTCTCCAGATCTCCTCCAAGTGCAAAGGCTTTGGAGGAGGGACACCACCAGCTGTCAGCCACCACTGCACTGAGCAATTAAGTCTTCCCACACATAAGAATAATGCATCCCATCTTTTCTTGGCTTGGCTGTGACTGAAGTCAGTGGGCAGTGCTGGTATACAGCCGTGGGTTTGATTTTCAGTTAAGATGCCCTTGACAAAGTACTTTGAAAATCTTCACTTCCATTTTGGCATGGGTTGTGATAAATTTTTACTAATTTTACAATAAAAGCAACATCTTGCCTTGGCATTGTGTATAGATGTGCTCTGCCTGTCCTGCACAGGGGGACTTTGCAGACATTCACCATTTTTACCATTGTCTGGATGCTTCTATGTATTAGCAGACAGCTTTTGTGCAGATACAGCCAGTTCTTAACAACTGGAAAGTTTTAATGCGCACAGTAAACACCACTGAGAGCGCTTTTTTCCGCTCTAAGTTGTATGAACACTTCCCCCATGAGTTAAGGGATTTGGCATTTCTCTCGGGCATACTTTACATTTTCCAAACTTTCTGAGCAACACATTGAGAAGCTTAAGCATCAGCACTGCCAAATCGAATGAGAGAAGAAACAATTTTGCAGGCTCATTAATGCCTAGCACTGACAGGCCTGGAGGGGCTGCGATTTTATTTACTTAGGGTAGAACAGGCCTATAGGGAAGTGGAGTGTTATTTACATAGAGAAGATACGTTCCTTCTGAGGTAGGGGTCTCATTTGGATGCAAAAGGGACAGGAATGGGAAGCACAGTCTTACACAGATATGGTTTTACCTGTGCTTCCAAAACCACACTTAAAAGCACAGTCGTAAATGCTGCTTTTAGTAGCAGCTGGAGTATTTCTCCCACATGTGGAACTGTTAAGTGTTCAGCTACATCAGCTATCCCACTGCTAGCAGAGCCCCTGAGAGCAAGCAAGGGTGAATCAGCTACAAAGAAAAAAAAGGAGAACTTGAAGATGGGAAGATAAAGAAAACCCACAAAATAACAGCACTTATAACAATTACAGTTATCAACCCCCTCCCCCTCCAAACTCCCCTGAAGTCTAAACCACAATAACTGTATTTATCTAGTTGTTGGCTTGATACTATTTGCAGAGCTATTCCCGTGCTCCCCCACTGCTGCTCCCCCATGCGCCTCACAAACATGCCCTGAAGCTGCCCCACCACATTACAGCCTGCCCACACCACCCACCTCCTCCCAAGTCTCTCCCCTCAGCCTATGAAGTATTGTCTTCACCACCCCAGAGTCATCTTCTCTGCCTCCACAAGAGCTGATGATTAATTGAAGCCAGCTGCTTGGCTCTCTCCCCTTCTTCCCACACCACTTTGCATTCCTACTAAAGCACATGCACTGCCCCAGCAGTGTATTTGGCTTTCTAGAGTGTGTAGCAGCAATGCTGCTGCAGAAACAGGGCCAACTTTCGCACTTACCCTTTTGTTTGTGAGCTGTAGCTGTTTGGGTATCAGAAATTCACAATGGCAAAGTCAGTGTGCAATGTCATTGGCCTCAGAAGGTATTTAAAGTCTTGCTGGTTTAGGGCCTGTGTTATTTTTTTAGCTTTTTGTGTTACATTCTCAGTTTTCTAATATGGGTAACCCTGAAGAGCCTCTAAACTTGCAGTGCTGCCATAGGAATCACATATTGAATACCTAATCATATAAGACATTCTTGAGAATGCTATTTAACTTACCAGAACTACTATGCCTCTTAGTAAATTGGTTGCCTGAAGTAACAATCTAGTTGTTGAGCATAGCAAGCCTCCTCTGAAGGATAATTTATTCTGCTTGGGAGCAGGTGGTATTTGGTGGTCTCCACAGATAGTACTCGCATCCTTCCTTACTGCGCGGGTGAACAGCAGATGAAAAATCTTAGATAGTTCTGGATTCTTGTTACTCATTTCTAGTTGACTGTTTTGCCTCTACTTACCTGCCAGTTTTGTTGTCCTCTTGCAAATGCAGAGGAAGGCATAAAAGGACTTGCAATGTGTATCCAGCATCGCTGAGGTCGATGTGTCTGTATGTTTCCAGTTACCATATGGTGAGTTTGCTGGGATTATGAACTGGTTCGCACGTTCTTGCTTAGCAATCTTTCAAGTTCCCCAGTACTTAGAGATAAAGCAAACCCCTCACATGTCTAGTAGATATCTTTCAGCTCTTGGAGAAATATCCCTGATGTGCAACTGTAGGTGAGGTGTGATTTGGTTTCCTTAGCATTTCAGCTGGAGTCTGAAATTGCGATGATATCTGATACAGACCTTTCCAATCAGATGCCTGTGCTCCTGACCTGTTTTGTTAAGGGATGAAAATACTGGATGCTGTGAGTGCCACCAAGTTAGAGTATTAAAAATGAGCACCAAAGGCCTTGTAAGTGTGCTGCACTTGGTTTGCTTGGTACCTCGGCCTGAGGTTATCACCTCTTCATGTCAACTGACATTTCAGCTGCTTCTATGTTGGCCAGTTCTAAGTCACATCCATTGTCACTCCCAGGCTTTGTGCATATAGAAACAGAAGTAAATAAATACCAAGGTCACAGAATTAAAGAGTTAAGAAAGCTTTGTATTCTTCCACAGGGGAGAGCCTATTGCCACTTGTAAACACTTGCTGTTTATTTCCAGGTGGTAATTAAAACAGCTTCCCCCCACCAAGTTAGTATTACATCAAGAGGCTGACAATTTCCTGGAGAAAACAGCTGTGCTCCCACTAATGAACCTCAAGATCAGCAAAACGTGTTGCCTGTGGGCAGTTGTAGCTGTAGCTCTGGCATGTGAGACCCAAAGATGCTTTGATAATTCTTCCTGGTATTTCTTAGAGGTTTCTATTTCTTCCACTGTTATGATGCTGCTTGTAAAAGTCTGCTGTGAAGTTTTTTCTTCTAATTCCTTACTGTGAGCTGTTGCTAATTCAATTAGGTAGCAGTGAGATATGGAATGGGCTCTGTCAGGAGAGGGCAAACTAACCAGAATATAGACGAAGAAAGCACAGGGCAGTATGTTTCTGATTTTACGGAAGAAATGCATTTTTGTATCATGCAGTTCAATGAAACACTTTTTTCACAGGATGAATTAATTTTTGCGAGGCTGGAGCGGGAGTTTGAGAAATGGTTTCGTTCCCTTCACGTGGCATATTCACATTTTCACAAATTACTTTGCAAATAACTGGCATTCTTTAATAGGGAGGCTGGAGGCTGGATAAATTAAAGCAGAATTGTCAAGTACTGCTGTTAAGCGGCTTTTGCAGGTTCTTCACAACCATACAAGGCTGGCAACAGCTGAAAGTGAACAGATGAAATTGTGATGTTCATTCATCTTAATGGTTGTTCTGGTGAGTAGATAGTAGTAGCCTTGCTATTGGGTTACATAAACCTGGTTTGAACATCCATATGTAGTAGTGTTAACAGCTAGATGGTGAACTGTGTTCTGCACTGAATTTAAACTTTAACCTGTGCTGTTGTATGAATTGGCAATAGCTACAAGCGTGGCTGGAGCATGGTTACAGTACTAGATTAGGAGCAGAAGTCCCTCCTTCCTGACTCCAGACTGCTGCTGATGTCAGCCCGAGTATTCCGTCACCTCAGAAAGAACTGGGACTTCATTCCCTGCTTTGGGATGTATGCGCTTTGGTGAGCACCCTGGGCAGCACATAAAGCCTGTATTAAACACAGGGAAAACTCGTAGATGGATTTGAAAAAGGTTTCCCTGTCTCATGGGCCAGATGCTTGCTGCTGGCTTCTGCCAGTCCATGCTGTGCAATGATGGGGTGCACCTTCCAGGAGGGTGGAGATTGCCACGGAAGCCACTGGCTTTCTGAAAGCAAGGTCTTATGGGAATCCTCTGGGCTCAGTCGTGTTTGGGTAAGCAGGAAAACTCTCCTGTTTACATTTTTCTCTGGTGTGGGTTGACTTCATAGAATAGAATCACAGAATGGTTTGGGTTGGAAGTGACTTTAAAGATCATCTCCTTTCCAGGAACACCTTCCACTAGGTCAATCCAACCTGGCCTTGAACACTGCCGGGGATGGGGCAGCCACAGCTTCTTTGTGCAACTTCTACCAGTGCCTCACCACCCTCATAATGAAGAACTTCTAGTATCTAATTTGAATCTCCCCTCTGTCAGTTCAAATCTATTCCCCCTTTTCTTATCCCTACAGGCTCCTCTCAAAAGCCCCCCTCCAGCTTTCTTGTTGGCCCCTTTAGGCACTGGAAGCTGCTCTAAGGTCTCTCCAGAGCCTTCTCCAGGCTGAACAAGCCTAGCTCTGTCAGCCTGTCTCCATAGGAAAGGAGCTCCAGCCCTTGGAGCACCTCTGTGGCCTTCTCTGGTCTCATTCCAACAGGTCCACATCTTTCTGATGCTGGGTGCTCCAGAGCTGGATACAGCACTGCAGTGGGGGTCTCACAAGGTTGGAGCAGAGGGGGCAGAAGCACCTCTTTTGACTGACCTGTCATGGTGCTGGAGATGCAGCCCAGGACACAGCTCTCTGGGCTGCAAGTGCGCACTGCCAGGTCATGTTGAGCCAGGACTTGCTGCCTCCCCCAGTGCTTCCCTTGCTCCCAATGGCAAATCATCTTTGTCACCACTGTATCTTGGTCCATTTTTGAGTAGCTTCCCACTCTCTGCTTTCCCACTGCCTTCACACTGCAGGAGCCAAAACCTTCAGTTCAGACAAATCTGCTGCTGAGAAGAGGTTTGGGACAGTATCAGATTTGCTGCCCTGCCTGTCCCAGGGTAGATATGACCCTAGACTGCCTGTTCAGGGTAGATCTGCAAAGGCAGAGGCACACAGTGGTGGCAGTTTTTGCATTAGCTAGTCATAGTATGGGCAGCACTCATAAAACTCACTGAAGCTGTGCTCCATACCAATGCCAGTTCACTGCTGCCCAGGAAATCAGCTGTAAATACTCCATTTATTAATTTATTTTCATAGAGTACCAAAGGGAGGACTCTTTTCTTCCAGACAAGATTCAACCACTGAATAGATCAGTCCCGTTTTCTGGCCCCTTTGGGAAAGTGTGGCAGGGAAAGCTTGCACTCGTGTTAAAAATGAGTAGTTCCACTATCTAGGCAGAAGCCTTCAATCTCCAGGGCCATCAGTCTGTACCCCTGACAAAGACTGAATGAAAGGCAAAACATAATTACTTACATATTACTCCATCTGACATCTTAAATATTAAGACATCTATCTAGTCTAAAATCATTCACATAAATGTGTTTGCGGCACCTTAGGCTTAGGAAATTTTCAGTAGATGAAGCGATAATGTTCTTTTGTTCATTTGGGCTCCTGGTCTAACATGATTTGGTTTTCCTCAGATGCAAGGGGTTTGCTACAGCCTCATGCTGTGAAGTTTTCACCTGCCATGAATTTTACACTATTTCTGTTTGTCTCTGGAGATGTTTTCCACGATAGTCCAGCACATTAACATGAAATTTGAGGCAATGCATCCATTTTTTGAGAAGTAAGCATTATGTAAAATGAGTATAAATGTCATGTGCTTTCATAACTGTCAAACTATTGTAATTTCTTTGTTATTTCATGGATTCAAAATTTGAGGCAAAGAGGGCAAATGCTTGCCTGAGGCCATATATTCAATAGCAGAATAAAAATTGACAATAACACACTAAGGTCAGGCCAGGAAGATATTAACACTTTGTCAGCCTTAAGCATTTGGGAAGCACAGGACATGAGACCCCATGCCACATTTATGTTCCTAAAGCCTTCCGTGTCAAGCTCTATGCCTTTAGAAGGCATATTTCCAGCCCCTTAATTTTTAATCTGAAAAGCAGATTAAAAAGCCTGAAAAATAAAATAATTGGAAACTGCAAAAAATAACAGCTGCTTAGAATCTCATGTGTATGCAGGAGTTGAAGTTGGTGCTTTAAGAAAAGGAGTAGAGGCTATATTGTGGTTCATGATAATGTCGTGATAGCCAGAAAATGCTGTTGTGCTGGTGTTAAAGCTGGCTGATTGTGGCAGAGACACCTGGGGATAAATTCACCAGACACTGAACTTGCATGTTCACATTCAGATTTCTCCCAGTCCTCTATTTGTCAGCTCTGTGTTTTTGCGGCTTGTGCTTTGGGCAGTTCATGGAGCTAGAAAATACTTTGTGAAAAAGACATAAACTGAAAAAAAAAGGAAGAATTTTGAAAACTTCTCTCTAGCCAAAGAAAAAACGGACTTGGCAAGCAATGCTTATTTTTGTTGAGGGAAAAGAACCGCTGTGTCTGATGTGGTCCCTTATGAAAATGTATCTTGTATATGCCATTCCCAAAACCCACATATTTTGTAAACCAAATTGCAGATCATGTCAGTCTGTGTATCATACTGTATTTGTGCTCCTTTTTTCCTGGAAAAGAAGAATTAACTCCAAAAACGAAAACTGAAGAATTGAATATTAAAAAATTGTGGTGTGAAAACTTAGGGACATGGGAATAATTAGAATCATTTTACTACCCACTGGTACTTAATGTGAACTGCACTTCAAACATACACCAGTTAAATTACCTTTGTAGCTGTCAGCACTTTCACGGTGCCTCACGCTCATAGAACCCGCGCAGAGCTTGTTGCATCAGCCTCAGACCAGTGAATCCAGGAGATTTTTTCATCTTCCAAACAGCATGGAAAAAGACTGGAGTATGCACTAATGAGCCCCTCTGGCATTTTTGGGGTGAGCAGCTGGAGTTGTGTGGTCCCCGAGCATCACAACTCTGGTACAGGCCCTTTTTTAAGTTGAATTTCAGCCATTGTTTGCTGAGTGAATGGGAGTGAATGTGACATGGAGATTATAAATGAGACCCGGCACTGGCAGGAGTGGAATTGTTGAACATCTGAATATATACGTTTGACCTGCATCTCAGGGTCTGTAGCAATAGAGGGGAAATTGGGGGTGGCCCATCTCAGCTCTATAAAATAATTTTTAAAATATTATTTTGATTAATTAGATGGTACCTAATGATGTTACCAGCAGGCTCTCGCTCTTGGCCCCTTCTCCTCTGGTGGTGCTCTAGGACTTTGCAGGTGGGAAGCAGAAGCACGTATAGATACCTCTGGGATGCCCTGTCCTCTGGGTATTATTCCATCAAGATGTGCTAGCAAACAACATTAATAGCACTTACCAGATTTGGTATCTGCCATGCTTCTTTCTTTCATTCTTGGCAATAAGCAGCTCATTAAGCAAATCAAAGTGGGGTTTATGGGACTGCCTTCATCCTGTCAGGTGCACTTCACCCAGATGTGCACATGACATGTCACCACCAAAGCGCTGCTGATACCCTGCACACAGCAGGGCTAGCACAGGCAATGTGGCTGCACACTTTGTGCCTGTGAGTATGCACTTCTGCTGAGTAACTTTCGGAGAGGGGCTTCCAGCAAGTCGCATGGTTATGTGCAGGTACAGCCTACTTGCTTGTTTTGTCTCTATTTGTCAGGATATATCTGTTTTGATTGCCTGCACTACTAACAAGAGCAGATAGTGAATTGCAAGAGCCTTTCTCAGTGGGCTGAGAGCCACGTGAAATGCAGAACGGGTCCCTGGTAGCAGGAGTAAAAGAAAGCATGTCTTGCTATTCCCCATCTCGAGTTACCGTTAGCCTGTACAGGAAGCACTGGTCCGTGGGTGATCTTATACACCATATGTTCTGCAGTATGCACTACAGCAGAGAGGCACAAAAGGGTGTGTTTATATTGTAACTGTTTTGTTTTTATTGTTCTTTAAGGTTTATTTTGAGAGGGTTTTTTTTAAGTAATGCGTTTATACTTCCCTCTGTGGGGCTTACCTTTCGAGTTGAAGCTGTTAACCACAGCCAGATATTTGGCAGTGGTACACCATTTTATACTCTCACAAAGGCCATTAATGTTCACTCTGAGATCGTTACCAGGTTAATGAATCACAGGACACTGTAAGCACAGCTTCAGCTCAGCCATAATGTGGGAACCAAGGTTTCCCAAAAAGCTCTACAAGTCACTGGCATTGCCAGCTAATGCCAGAGCATGGCTGACCCCAGAGTACACGGCAAGTGGCAGCAGCTGAGGGGTTGTAGCTTGTTGCACCTATAATGCCCTATGGTCACTCATCAGACTCCTGCAAAGGCGTGGATGCTGTGTGAGTTTGCACAGGTGACTTGATGCGGCCAATGCACAGAAACGTGCTTGGGAGTGCTAAGGGAGCTCTGCTGAGCATGGGGTGAGAAGGCAGCCCCACCATGTTATACCCATTATGGGGCTGCGGTTCCCAGATCCCAGGGAAGAAATGCAGAGATAGCAGAGCATCCTTTTGGTGTACAAAAATGGTGGCAACACTGTTTTAAGTATTTCTAGGCTGTTTAATTTGACCTAAACACTTTACAGGCATTTTTCCTTCAGCTATTTTTGTATTTTTATGTGGGTTTTAATAGACTAGTCTAAATGAGATCTTTGTCCCTCCTTGCAATTGCCCCTTTAGGGAAGCCTTATGATGTACTGTTAGACATTTCCGCTATAAAGCCTTGGGTAGAATATGGGTTGTCTTGCTGGATTGTCAGACCATTTGCATTGCATTTTTTTTCCTTTTTCCATTGAAATTGGGCTAAAAAGGCTCACACTAAGGCAGGGGCCCTGGCTGGCACCAACAGCGAGGAGGACTTGATGCTTCGTTTTTGTGGGAGCCTGCAGGTTCCTCCCCGAATCACAACGAAGCTGGAGTGATACTCAAGTCAGCTAATTGTCACTATTAAAGGAAGAACAAGAAAGCTCAGACAGTGAATGTGGAGATGCTTTTTGACTTCTGCAGGGGAACCTTTTTCCTTTTTTTCTTTTTTTTTTAAAGATTACCTTCAAGAACAAGAGAGCCTATTTATTTCTAAATTTAATGACTTTCCACCATCCCTAATTCTGCCATTTCTGAGTACATTAGCTGTGTGATCTCCAGATTGCTAGAAAGATGTCGTCAGGTACCAGACTGAATGTCAGACATAAAAGCTTAATAAGTGATGTGCTTTACATTTTTTGTGCAATCGAATATAAAAGCTTCCACTCAGTTAAAATTACCAGGGGTAATTTCAACACAGCTGTCAAATCTTTTTCCTAGAAATGGAAGATTTTCCTAATGTGCTTTTACTGAGATTGAGGGAAGTCATTTCTGATGTAATTTCTTCCCATGCAGAAGAAAGGTGAAGCTTCACATCTTGCTAAGAAGATATTTGCCTGGTCATTCTTAGCTGTACACTGCTGCTGCTGGTCCCCCAGGTTCAGACCAGGGTAGATTTAATACAGGTCTGAACATGTGGGGCTGAGAGCTGAGGCCCCTTGGGGCACGCTGAAACTGATAAATTATGTTGAATGCTAGAAGATATCTCTTGGGATTTTTCCTGCAAACATGTGACAGCAAGGAGATGAAATCCCTGCCTGAAATGGTCCCAGATGAGTAGGATGGGGCACTCCCAAAGTTGCCTTTGGAAGGCAAAGGAGTTATCAAGGAGCACCTGTGCTGTAATCCCTCAGTGCCCCAAGGCACACCTCAGTGGGTTTGTGGAGGAAGGGCTGGAGCCCTTCGCATCTACAGAAGAAAAGAATAAAAGAAAACGTCAATTTCAGTGCTTTCAATGCATCATTGTTATGGCTTGTGGAGTCAGGCATGGGAAAAAGTTATTAGTGCTCAGTTTAGGACAACAGAACAAGGTCATTTCCATATTAAGAGGCTGCAGTAGAGTGTGTGAGGTTTACTCAGCCCTGACAAAATAGGTGCTAAACTCAATGTACTTGGGATTGGGGCTTTATCAGGTTTGGCTTTTAAACCAGGTGATCAGCCAGTCTGAGAGCAATTCAGTTGCTATTGTGGCCTTCAGAAAGGCCTTTCTTTAGCAGGGGAGTGGCTTTTTGAGAAGCAAGGGGTTTTTTTTTAAATCCATTGTTGAACGTGTCAGGCTGTGCAAGGCTCTGAACCCCAGATTTAATTTAGAACAGGGTGATAGATTTTTCATCATCTCCGAATGTCTGTCTCTTTTAAAGAAGGGATAAGATGAAACTTATTTTTTGGATTAGTTCTGGCTCCCGAGAACCTGCATTGGCTTGCCCAGTCCCAGAGTCTTGGAGGGGACTGAGATGTGGGGCTGGAGGCAAGCTTCGGGGAGAGCTGGCAAAATGCTGGGGATGGCAAGGCAGGAAGGGTCAAGGACAGCTCTTGAGCCTCAAAGGCTTGCAGGAGGTTTGGACCAAGGCTCCCTCCTCTCCTCAACATTGGCTTGGCAGCACAAGCTGAGCCAGGAATGGAGGAGGAGGAAAAGGGCGATGGGTAGTCTAGGGGTTCCTTGCATTTGTACTGGGGGTGATGCATGTGCCCAGGTCCCCTTCCCAGGGTGTCAGTGACTTAAATGCTATGAGAAACCACCCCACTGTGTGACACAGGGTATCTGGGGGCTGTGGATTTAATAGGAAAATAATGCACATGTTGTCCATGAGGGAGCCTGAGGGAGAAGGGATAGCTGCTCTTTCGAGGGCTGAAACCTCAGTAGACATGTTTGGGCAGTGTGTAGCCCATGCGATCTATCAAGGTGAGAAGTCAGGACTTATCAACTCTGCAGGCCACTTTGTGCTCTGCAGCTTTCCAGAGCTGGCTGATCCCTCTGATCCCCCTCTAGCCAGTGCTTGTCAAGCCACACCTGGAATACTGTGTTCAGTTTTGGTCCCTGCTGTATAGGATTCTGACTGGACTGAAGAGGAGAATTTTTCACACTGAGAACCATAGGCCACTGGAATGATCTCCCCAGGGATGTGGTGGGCTCCCCAGTGGTAGAGACTTTAAATATTCAGCTGGACAGGGTGCTAGGGCATCTAGTCTAGGTTTTGCTTTGCTTAGAAAGGTTAGACCAGAGGATCCTCGAGGTCTCGTTCAACCTGGGATTCTATGATTCTCTGCTTGGCTGTTGCTGAAGGTTTCTGACATGGTTATGCCCCAAGAATTTGTATTCCAGCTTGACTATGACACTGATTTATTGCTCCAGTGGTCAAAGTATTTGCTTAAGATTTGATGATACACTCATCTACATACCTTCCAATTCCTTCCAAGGCATTGATGCTCACACTCATCAATTTTCTTTTCCAAACAATAATCAGGCTGTGTGGTTTTCCCAGTTTATCAGGGAACTCAACAATCTTATGCAATCACATCTTTTATCAGATTATATCACATTTTCTCTGCCCTGCTCCTTCCCCTTGCAACAGGACTAGCAGTAATGGGAATTTTACTTTCTCAACTGCATGGGAGAGCTCTTGGGTGCAGCTCCTCTGCTCAGGCCCAGATTTCACCTGCAGTTTCTAAACCCCTTGGCCTGTTCCAGGGTCTGGAGGAGTGACTCTCATGTCCCCCTTCTCCAAAAACTTCCACACCTATTCCTTATTTAAATGGTCTTTTTGTCTTCCAGGACTACCTTAACTGTTGCCCCCACTCCTGCAGCAGATGCGTTATGGGCTTACAGCTCAGCACAACCCACATGTACTACAGGGACGTTTTTACTGCCTGGCTGAGCCCATCACAAAGAGCCAGGATGAAATCATTCTGCTTTTTATTTCATCATTACAAGCCCATAACCCACTCTTAGGACAAAGGGAATACTTTTTCTCTCAATAGTTGTAAACATTAGTGGAATGTACTTTAAAAGTGAGAGGGCAGAGTGTAAAAAAACACAAAGCCAGGACTTTGTTCACATTGCAGGGAAGGTTCTACACTAATACTGCAAGTTGTTCCTTTTTGTCGCCTCTGAACTAAAAGGTAAAGGAGAAAACACTTCAAAATGCAATATTTAGGCACCATCTGGAGCAAGAAAGTAAAAACCTGGGTATGCTCTGTCCTTGAAGACAGAGGAAAAGAGAAAAAACTGAATCACAGCAAACAGTGTTTTCCTGTACAGCTTGGTGCAAGGAGCTCATAACTCTACCCAGGTGTGCCAGCCTGGCTTTTCTCACTGACGCCACTTATCCTTATCTCCTGCCATCTGATGACTCTGGTGTGCTTCCAGTTGTAAGTTCATGAAGTACTCCCGTGGCCTTAGTTTTGCTGCTGAAAGGGACTTTGCAAGAAAAACAGAGGTAGAATCATAGAATAGAACCATAGAATAGTTAGGGTTGGAAAGGACCTTAAGATCATCTAGTTCCAACCCCCTGCCATGGGCAGGGACA
>JAOEHY010025406.1:0-28664 GCA_025447955.1 Psilopsiagon aurifrons | reverse complement strand
AGGAAGAAGTTCTTTACTGTGAGGGTGGTGAGGCACTGGAATGGGTTGCCCAGGGAAGTTGTGAATGCTCCATCACTAGCAGTGCTCAAGGTCAGGTTGGACAGAGCCTTGGGTGACATGGTTTAGTGTGAGGTGTCCCTGCCCATGGCATGGGGGTTGGAACTTGATGATTTTAAGGTCCTTCCCAATCCTAACTATTCTATGATTCTTTCTGGCCCCATACTGAAAAACTGCTGACCCCTAAAGCAGAGACACTGAACAACTCTGCACATCTCCTTTGCATTTTAAGTAGACATCAGTAAACTGTCCCCTCAGGATACACCTACACAGTAGTTACAGTCATTCTGCATCAACAGCACCACTGTGGAACCAGCTACCGTTAGGTAGCAACAGCACTAAAACAAAACTATGTTCCCCTCCAAGAAGTATAAAATCTTAGCAATATGTTCCACCAGAGATACCTGTGACACATGAGATGTTGCAATTCACTCCTTTAATAACATGTAAGTCAATGTGGTCATTTCTGGATATGAAATACTCCTTGTTGAAAACATTCAGCAGGATAAGCAATCGTTCCCCTCCAACCCTTCCCAAAACCCCACCCTCACAAAACAAACAACAAACCCAACAAACCACAGCCTCAAAACTTAGTAACAGTTTTTGAAGAATTTATTCATAAACTATAACTTAGGTCTTAAGTCTTCTGCAGCCTTTAACACTCTTTGAAACATGGAAGAGGAATTTACTTATGTGAACATGCAAATAAAATAATTTACAAAATCTGACTTCGGAAGGAACGATCACAAGAAAGGGAATTTAAGTCATATGTTTCATTAAGGAAAGAGAAAGGGATATTTAAAAGAAAATAAAAAAAACCTAAACCATGAGGTAATATGGCATATCTAGAAATTCAGGCTTGTGATTTGGAAGATAAATCACACACTCTGAAGTTATTCCCTATCCCTCTCCTGCTTTAACTTTCATTTCCATATCCTGCAAAATTCAAAGTTACTGACTCACCCTTCACATGCATAAAGTGGTAAAATATGCCAGGTTTCAAATAAAAGGAAGAATTTGGAATCAATTTACTTCGCTCTCATGAATTAGTATTAGTAGCCGACCTAAAGCAGCAAGTTTCTATCAAGAAGGTCAGTACTTTTCACTGAGAGGTCAGAAGAAGAAAATCGTAATAATCTCAGAGGAATTCTTCATATTTTCCTTATTATTTGTCCAAGGGCAAAGAACTGCAGCATGTTCTGTAATCTCCAAGGCATTTCTGTGATTCCCTCCACCCCTTTTGGTTTAGTTTTTTGTTTGTTTGTTTAACAAAAGGAAGCTACACACACAGTGAGCATGAAAGACTAGCTACAGAGACATGGAACAGGGTTCCTCCTCAAAAAATGGAACAAGATTAAGTTGTCCTGATCCAGCATCAGCCACATCTCAAATTCAGGATGAGCAGATGCCAGAGTTCCCCCATTTAACAGTCCACTTATGTGCAATTTCTTCCCTCCCATGGAGCTGCACTTCCAAATCTGCTGTCACAGCCACTCCAAGAGAGGTTTGCAAGGCAATTAGCGCTGTGGTTTTACCTTCAGGCACTGGACAAAGCTGCTGGTTTTGAAGGAGTCTTTCCAAATTGCACTGGGACTATTTGCCACAGGGAGCACATCAACCATAGCTTGCAGGCCTCATTCAGTCAGTGTTGATTTACAAAAATTAGATGCAGCAGACAGAGTATTTATCAGTCTGAGCAGAAATGGACTTTGCTGCTGTACAGACAGTGATAAAAGAACTGAAGTGATTCAGAAGGCTGTATACCTTTACTTCTGAATGCAACAGCAGGAAGGTGCCTGCACACCCAACAAGCCCAAGAACATACACTTGCATATGCAGCTTTGTAGAGGTCAAGGAGTTTGCAGCAAAACTGCTTAGAAGACTAACAGGAATGCAATTCCAGCAGACGCAAACTCCTGCCAACCTACTGGTTTTAAACTGATGCTGAGGCCAGACAAATTGGAGGAGCATGTACACACCACAGCGTGTGAATACTCATGCTTGCCTGCTGCTGCCTGCTTTAGGAAAGCAGTATGTTCAAGTTCCAACACCTCAAAGCAGTTGCCCTGCTAATATACTAGACTACCAAAAAGCTAGAGCAGGTGTCTCAGATGGACACCGCACCACTCTAGAGTGATCCCTTACAGACTAGCTTGTCAAATCTGCTCTTCCTGGAGCAGTTGAGTTTCTATGATGAATCATAGGAGCTAAGTCACAATCCTTTGGCTCCACTGCAGCTGGATATCGCCTGCAGGAAATAATTAGAAGAAACCAAATTTCTTCTATGAAGATAATAATTTGAACAGGCTCTTCTGTTACACCACTCCCTTAATCACTAATGGAATCAAGGCTCTTTTCCACCCACCTCCAAGAAAGGAACCGAGAAGCTGAGCCCAGTAGTCTCATCAGCCATTCAATTTACCCAAAATATTATGTAACACGTTTTCTAGGTTTCCTCTTTCTAAGACTGCTGAGGCAATCAAGTCCAGAGATGGAAAAGCCTGCCAAGGATGCAAGCCGTTCTGCAGAAGGGAAAAATCGAAACAAAATCACAACAGCAACAAAAAATCTCATCCCCACACCATACACCACTTGCAACTGGGCAACCCACCACCAAAATCCCTTCCTATATACACACTTGTCATCTTGAAATGTATTTCAAACACAGTCTCCTGACCTTCGCAGCAGTTTCTACTTTCGGCAGATGACACTACTACACTGAACACTGCTCTAGCAGTCTTTCTCCATTTAAGGTAATGGCAATCCGAAAATCATTGTTTCAATCACTCAAGTCTTCTGGCAAAGAGAACATGTGAAAACCTGCTTTCAGTTTATCATCTTCCCCCTTTGTTTTGCTGCCTTCAACATACATAGGGGAATTCTTCCATTAGCTGGACTCATTTACAAGCTCAGGAGTCCCACTCCATAAATTAATAAAAACAACTACCTAACTAAAGGCATCTTACATTGAACGATGGAGAACCCCAATCCTGTTTCATAAGTTTTAAGTAGCTTTTCTCATTTAGCCTTTTAAGGTCATCAACAGTCCACAAGCTGAAAAAATACTGTATTAATTTCTTTTGCAACAAAAGTGAAGTTTTAAGGCAAGAAAGAACTCAGACACTATCAACAGGGAACTGCAGTAAGCTGCAGTCCAGAGGTTGCATAATGTGCTTCCTTTTATCTTTATTCAAAGCTTGAAGAACTTGCAACAAAAGGAAGCCAAGCACAATGAAAGCACACCATTATGAGTAAGTTAAAGGAGTGGTACACGCCAAAACATATATTCATCCTTGCTGTGTCTATAATCTTCACTTGTATTTACTAAATATACACTTAATATTTCAAAGAGCCACTAGTTGCTCATTTAAATTTTTTCCACATGTTAAAATTTTTGGTTTCAACCGAGTGAGGGTAAGGAAATAGAAGGGTTTCCACCCTCCATGCTGAAGTTACAGACCAGCTCTGGATTTAAATAGCATCCACAATTTCAGCATTGCAAATAGCCCAAAATACTTCCCAGCTATAATTTGTAAGTTAGAACTTAAACCAAACATGCGGGTGAATGTTACACACCAAAGCTTCAGCTTTAGACTTGAGTACATTCCCCAATACCCAAAATACAGGATCTCAAGACATTTCCAAGGCTGTAAGTACTACTTGACAGAGTATTTCTTTTGGCAGTTTCTCTTTAGGCTATCTCTAACACTATCATTTCTTCTCTAGATTTTTCCCTGTTTCTTCTGCACTTCACCAAAAACATTTGTCTGCTCCTGTCCCACTCAACAGACAAAGTTCAATTCACGATCTGTAGTGGCATGTCCTCACGATGGATATAGAACAAGTAACCATATGAGCTGCAGCTCTATTACATACCACATTGACCAGATTAGAAATATTTCACCCAGAAAAAGCCAGAAAACAGACCAAGCTCTCTTCTAAACAGCTTTCTTCATTTAAGGGAGTATTTCTGGCATTTGTTCCAAGTCACAGATAAAGGCAGTGCCTTAGTGTAAGACTCTAGTGTCCTGGCCAGTTAGTAGGACCATAAATGGACACCTTTCTGTTTGAGGTGCTTGGCTACACCACAGAAGTTTTCTCAGACAATGAATTAAGACATAAATGACTGACTGCATAAATCAGCTTGGAAGCTTCACTGCTTTGCCACCCTTGGAAATCTTACAGCCTCCATCTTCAGCTCTTCTACCTAGAAAGAATGACATGACAGACAAGTCCATACTAATGTGACCACAGTGTCACACTGCACCCTTCTCTAGTCTTCAGAGGGACTAGAGACCATTCCAAGGAGTTTTAATCTACGTGTCCATCCCTGTTCCTAGAGATTCAAGCAAATTCAATATCATCACAGACATTCTCTTAGAGAATGGGTGGCAGTAACCTGCCATCTTGCTCAAGCATTACCCTGGCCCCAGTACAGAACCAACCCACCCAGAAGAACTGGTAACTAAGCAAAGTAGCACTAGGGCATCAGCACCTTAAGAGATTAACCAAAAAAACCTCTTTTACACCAAAAAGGAGGTCACTCAAGTCATTCCTTTCAAAATGTTTGAGTTGCCTGGCTGGAAAACATGCAGAAAAAACCCTGGACTTACTTCTGGAAGCAAAAATAAATCCAGAATGCATTCCAAAATAAAGGAACAGAAACAGCAAAACATACAAATTTAGTATTTTGCAGAGCCCCGGGTACTTGGGTCACAGAAAAACAAACACAACCCCCACACACCACCGATTAGATCGCCTTTGACCAGCTTGTTAAATGCCTAATATATACCTCCCCAAAGCAGGTTGTTCACTATGACCTCATGTTTCCAGGCGTGCCTAATTGGTTGGTGCTGGGGGAGCAGGAGATTAATGCTCCTGGGGCATTAATCAACAGGCAATGCCACCCCTGCAGAGGGCTTGGGCACTACACAAAACCACACCATAAAGGCTGCAGGAGCTACCCACAGCAACACAGTGCTGTTTTAAACAGAAGTGCCTGAGATAGCAATGAACAGGCTTTGCTGGCATAAACAGTCACAGTAGAATAAGTAGAATAAGGGGAAGTACTTTGGTGTTGAACATTGGGGAGAGTGGGGACCAAAGGCCTAGAATTATGCTGATAAAAGACCAGACTGCAGAGACACTGCATCAAACACTGGATCATGCTAGAAAAGGCCAGGTATATCCTCCTCCAATTATCCCATATTCATACAAATCTTTAAAAGTTACTTTCTTTTAATTACACAAAAAGTTAAAAGCACCTTCTATTTTCTTTCAGAAAATATAAATTGAAAGACAGCAGTGTCTGTAAATAATTGATGCTTCCCTCCATTTACACTATTTCCCACTGTTCCAATGTATATTGCCAGCATTGTTACGGCTATCCAGGGAAATAGTTATTTGTAACTACAGTTACTGCAATTATCCAGTGATGTGAAACACTTGATAATTTCATGAACAGCAAAAACTGAGGCACAAAGAGAAAAGAAGATTAAACTGGAGAAAGTTATAGCAAAAGACAGATGACATGAGCCCTATATAAATTAAACCCTTTGAAAATTCATATACAAGTTGAAAAGTTCTTTTATTTGTTCCTGAAGAACTAGCATTACATATACATATAACACTGATATATAAAGTGTTATTAAGTACCTGCTTCATCAAATCTTAGTAGTTCTGTTAAAGAAGAAAATCCAACAAAGAACATAATATTCTTGAATAACCTCTTATGGCCTCAGAGTGCATCCATTAGATTACCCCCCCCCCCCAACACATAATCCGAGGACAGGAGAGATACAGATCTCAAATTCTGAATAAGATATGGTAGGATGCAAAAATCAACATCTGACTTAAGTTTAGGCAAGTCTTCCCCTTAACCTTTTTATGCAATGCATGGATTGTAAAGATCTTGTGCCTGGAATGGAAACGCTAAACAAAATATTAGTTAAGTCCTATTACATGACCATATACTCTTCTCTCTTCCTCTTTCTACTCCCTGCCCTTTTATATATACAGTGATCACTGAATGAGCACATCAGATGAAGAAAACTATTAATTAATCTGTGCTCAGTGCACAGATATATTTACCTCATATATCCAAATATAACATAGCTTTTTTTCTTTATAGCCTTTGTTGTGGTCACTACCCAAAGGGCCTAAAAGCAAAACTAACTTTACTTCCCCCACAAGTGTTGGAAAACATGAGTTAGGATAGGGAGAGCAAGAGGAGAAAGAGCACAGAGAACAAACCATCTTCAATCTTCAGACAAATAGACATACTTGAATCCTGTCTACACACCTTTAATTTCCATATTTCCTAATTGAACACTTGAACTTTGTAACCATAAAACCACTCACTTCCATGATGCTTCTCTAGATATCCATATACTAATAAATTCCACAGATGTTATCCACAATTCAGCAGGATAAACTCGCATTAGAGATTTAAAACTTGGTTCTGAGGCACCAACTTACTGTGCAGGTCACATAGTGGACTCAGACTCAGGAAGATGAGACTAAAGTGAAACTGACTTTTGTGCTCTGAAAGGGAACATCCATCTGCCCTTTACACCTTTCAAGACTCCTGAAAAACTGCCTGACAGTTTCTGGCCTTCCCCTAAATGCTACTTAGAATAAAGCACTTTACCTTTTCCTGCATGGGCTGCAGCAGCAGAAGAAAGAACCTCCCTTCTTTTTGCTTCTAAAAAGGCTCAGACTTACAGGTAGAAATCTGGAGAGTTTAACTGCTGGCCAGATAATTACAAGACTCTGTGAAAAAACCTAAGAATCTCCCCAGCGACAGCACATTTCCCTGGGCAAGAGAGAGCGTCCTTGAAACATAACTAAGGCAGCCTCTCAGTTCACAGAGAGTTTAAGGAATAACTGCTACAGCTACTTCGTTGAAAAGTTATATGCCATTTTGCTAACACCCTGCCAAGCTTAAACATAGTGTTGGGTAACTTGTAAAGCATTAGTGCAGGCCTCAACACTTAAACTTGATGCATTAAAGGCCTTGTCCAAACTAAACGATTCTACGATTCTGTGACTCTAATTATAGACTGGGTACTAGTTACATACACGTAACATGCGAACACCTTTTAAAGGACTACCTTCTTTAAAAGCCAGCAAACTGATACTTGTTTTAAAACTCAACTTCTTTTAAACTCAAACTGAATTGGCACTATGCTTACCTCCCCTTTCAGTTACTCGCTTAAAGCTTTCCATGCTGTACATCAACTCCATATTAGCAGCTCACCAGCCTGTGAATATTTGCTTCCAATTTCTAATTCTCAAATTTCTCAAAACCAAACCACACCAAACACCAAGGACATTCACAGAGACCTGTTTGAGGCAAATACATGCATTAAAATTTGGCCTTTTGAATACTTACTTCCTGGTGACACCGATCAGAGAACATACCCTTTCACTGCCTGTTAAGACTTCTCTGTAATGCCTTGAATTAATGCCTTTTAATGCCAGTAAGCACCTACAAAATTCTTTGAAGGCAGCTACGCAATTTCTCAAGTTGAAACATGTCTAATATACTCTATACTGCAAGCACAGATGAGTCTTGATTTCATTTAATTTCATTTTTGCTTCACAGTAAGTACATGAAGCAAAAAATGTGCAAGATACTACGTGCAAGAACTATGAACGCACCAAGTACTTAATCTTCCTAATCTTGGCTACTCTCAGTTCAAGGAATGTTTAAAATATTCGCTACATACTGTCTTTTCATCACAAAATTTTATCAGGTTCAGACAGTTTTCAGCATAGCAGTTCCCACAAGCTTCTCAGGATGAACTCAGGTTTTTATCTCAAGAAGCCTATGATGTGTTTTTAAAAGTACATATCTGATTTTAGGTTATGTGTATAACCAGATAACAGAGACTATAGCTATTAGTGAAAAGAAATTAAGAAACATTACTCAAAAAATCCCCTGGTGGGGCAGAAGTAAAGTCAGTGGAATATCTTTTCACATACAAGTGAAATCATTAGAATACCTCAAGGTACATGGTGCAGCGTAAGAGCTTTTGATTTAAAAATGTAAGCATAGTAAGAGCGCAAGACTTACAATCAATCAAAACAGCTCTTTACTTCAGTACTTAAACCTATCTAAAACACAGTAACAGACTTCAGGCTAGAGACTATGAGGAAGCTCATGTTTAGGGCATTTATAGCCTATAAAGAAGCCATTTCACAACTCCTTGAGGAACATACGGGAAGAACTGAAATGCAAATTGGAAAAGTTAATTCCATGACAAAAAAACACCTGAGGAGAGTGCAGGTGTTCACATCAAATAAGAACCTTTAAAATAGGTTCAAGCTGCAAACAAATTGCTTGTTAATTGGACTGTTTGGATTGTCCAGCCAAGGTTATGGACATTTGGACCCATACAATTATATTAATCAGTAAGAAGTTTTTCTAGCCCAAACAAGCCAGTAAAACAAAGCCTCTCTTCAGACACCCTAGTGCATTTTAGTAGTGGTAACTCCAACTTTACTTTTTAAGTACCCGAAAATGGTTGAGCCCTGGGACTCCACAGCAAGCTAAGGTCAAAACTTTATGAAGTTAATACCCTTAATTCTGAAAGTAGGAAGTAGAGGTCTGGTTTAAGTAGTAAAAGCCTTTTCCTACATTTACTATCATATTTCAGTTCTCTATATAGACAGGCATTATCGTCAGTTGTGTAGGTTTGCAACAGCTTGGAAGCAGATGTGGGCTTGGACCACAGTTCATCAGAAACAGACAGGTAAAAAGCCTGAAGAAGATAAGTTCTCCATGTTCTTGCTCTTAAAATTTTGTGTAAAATGGAGATACAGCCAGGTTAACAAATCTATTAAGCCCAGAGCCTACAGCTCTTAAGAATGATTCAAGTTCGGATTAAGTATTTGCAGTAGTATTTCAAAATAGTATTTCAAAGTACAATTAAACTAGATTAGCAACTTCCTGATAGTGCAAGAAGGAGGTTTCGTCATCCCCGTTTCTGATCTTCCACCATGGTTCCCTGCTGCCTGCAACACAATTAGGAGACCAGCAAGTTCACATTGCCTGCTAAAACCTGCCAACTGCAAACCACCTTTACATGTCCAGCCACTCCAGGAAAGGTCACAGCATATCACTAAAAGACACCTTTTCCCCCAACTCTAATATATGTATAAAAAAAAATTATTTGCTTACACATAGTTTTATATATGTATGTATGTAAAGTGCCAAATGGGGACTTGAAGCAAAAGACTAAAAGCTTCCAGAAGATTTCATCGTATCACTCATTATGTCAGAAAAGAAGCCAACACAGAATCACTAGCACCCAGGTAATTAAAACTTCAGATGACACTTTCAGAGCTGCTGATACATCTTATTTATACTGAAAGTTCATTGTAGTCATAGATAGCAATACACTAGTTCCTGTCCTATAATTATGCTGTTGTTTGGTTTTTTTTCTATTGCCACAGCTGATTCCATCGAATTTTTGAACACCAGCTTGGACAACCTCCAACATAAAAACATTCAGCTTCATTAGTAAAGTCTGAAGTACTTTATTTTTCAAAGATTTATTGACTGATCATTAGAAGCTAATTATTTAGGAAAAGCTTTAAAATAGCACTTACATCTAATGAGATCTATTGTGTCAGAAGATAAGCACAGTTCTAATAACTTTATTTGCCTAAATTACATATTTATTCAACTCCAACCTTTTAGCTTGAGAGTAGACTGTCTAGACTCATTTTGCAGACCACAGACAATTATTATATTTAATTTTTCAAAGTGCCATAACCAGAAGTGCCAACAATGCTGCAATGGCAGCTGTGTTTGGCCACCTATTTTCATTAGAAAGGCTAATTATTACTAGCCTTCCCTCAAAATTCTCACTCAACTAAGTAAAAAATGCAAAGCAGTAATCTTCTGAGACATGAAAATTTTAAATAATAATGAAAGAATTGGCTGCCTACCTATGAAATAATGGACTTCGAGCCATTCAAGAGTGCCAGCATCTGAAGCTGCATGATGCACGTATGATGCTAAAATGTGCAGCAAAATCAACTGAAGTTACAAGATAAGAGGCAACTTCCCCTTAGAGAAAGAGTATCCAAACAGCTTGCAGGTGGCAAGCTATCAGCAAGAAGTTAATGCTAAATAGTGATACATGCTAAATGCAAACTTTTAACAAGGCATTTCTTAAGTTGTCCTTATACCACAACAGGCATGGCATGAAGGCTGCAGCAAACCATGCTGATCGACTCAACACATATGAGCTCCATGCTGTAGTCGCATCAGCCATGGCAGCTCAGCAATTAGGAGTACACACACCAACACCAGGAATTTTTGCACATCTGTATCAGTCATCACACTGTATTCTAGAAGAAAATGTGGTTTCTGCCTCCTAGAACCATTTCTCAGAAGTCTGTGGCTAAACAGTAAAACCCCAGATAGGGGGAGAATTTGTACTGGCCAACAAGTGTTTTTTCCATGTGATCTGACTTTCAGATTTGGCAGTCCCAGATAGAACCAGCACATGGGCTCCCACAGGGACCAGGGAGAAGAGAGCACCTACATGCCAATCACTCCTGAGTCCAGCAACAAGCTCCATAACCTTAATGTCCCCTCTGCAAAGAAGCTTTTCAAGAGATTGACATTTCAGCATTAGGTTTTTTAATCCAGACACATCAAGTACTCATAACCTCACTTTGGGATTTAGAACCAAGCAACAAAAAACTTAAAAAGAGTACGGTTCTGCCTTATATCTAACCTAAGGTATCAGGTTAACCCACTTAATTGTGAAAGCAGAAAGGAGGAGAGGGGATCTCTTCCAAGGTAGGGCGGGCTATGTAAGCCTTTTCATACTAGGAACTGTGTTCAGATCTTCCTGGCACACAAGCAGTCCCTTTGTTTCATTTCACTGCTTGGGCATGGCATTCAACAGATCCCATTCTGACAGAGGGGAAGTAAAAAAGAGCAGACTTGGTCACTGACAACAAAATGTAGCAGAACAATGTGGCAAGTTATTCCACCCTTGATGCAAGACAAAGAAATCCCACCCCATATCTAAGCAGAAATACTTGATGCAGACTTCAGTGATGCAGGCTGGCCTGAAATCATGATGAGGCATGATGCCTGTCAAAAAGCACAAGTATTTTAAACAGAGGCTGCTCTTACTTGAGTAGACACTCCTGCTTCCTAAGTAGTGGTTCAAATTAATATCACTACATTCAAAAACTCTAGGTTTCTATAAGAACAAAAGATAAGAAATTCAATATTTGGAATTCAAGGAACCTGCAGCATGGACTTGTGTAACTGAAACACAGCTTCAGCTGGACAAACAACTTTGAAAAAAGTAATACTGAGTATTTTCCATTACAGATATCAGTCGAGTACAATGCTTTTCTTTCCAACCTAATCAGTGTTTGCAGAGAAGTTAAATCTTAATGCCCTTGGAGAATGTGATCATAAGTGTCTCCTACTACTACCAGCAGTAGGTTTCAAGATCAAAGGTTATGGCTCCTTCACATCTGACAACAGCGTAATTCAGACTGGTTTTCCCATCAGTTAGCAAGCTGCAGTACAGCGCATAGTGAATGGGGATTGTTTACAATAGGAAATGTAGTATTTCATTTCTGACTTCTCAGAAGCAAAGCCAGGTGTATGGGAACTTGGACATCAGAGACAGCTTAAGTTCCTAGCAGAAATACAGAAAGCTTTAGATAAAACTTTATCTTAAATAGAAGCTAAAAAAACCCCAAAAACCCCACCAAACAAACAAAAAACCCAACAAAACAATCCCCTCACCCCCCAAAAAAACCCATCAACAACCACCAACCATGTGGTTGGGAAAGCTTAGAAGTTACCATTTTGTTTGGCATCAGTGTTCTACAAGCCAACTCAAGCATACTGTTCTGCAGTAGCTCCAGTCCCCATGCTTGTGCTACACTTACATCCACATCTCAGTGGCACAGAGTTGCTCAGAATCAGTGAATTCACTTTTAAGCCAGCGAATTTGCAGACTAGCACCTGAAGTTTCTGTACAACCTAACATTTTCTGTGTACCTCACCCCCAAACCATAGCTGTTTACTCTTAGCTGAAGGGTATCAAACTGGGCAGTACCTATTTTACCCAAATATTTTTTGGAGTGTGCATGAAGTTGCATCAACATCAGAATCACAGAATAAACAAGAGTGAGATGCTTTCCAGCCAGAGGATACATGCATGGCCCCCCTTTCACTCATCAAGGAAACAACTGCATGCAGGCACACCCCAACAGCAGGGCGGCCATGAAGACAAATCATTCACAACAGGAATGTCTACTAGGGAGGTTGACAGAAGCAAGTTCTTGAATGGCATTATCATCCCAGTTAAGGAAGACTTCAAAAACACAACATGACCAACACTGTCACAACTTTCACATGGGGAAATGTGTACAGACTCAAAATTCCAGAAATCAGAAACTTACTGACTTGCTTTACAGTTGCTAATCCTGACATGTGAGCAAGATTTCATAGTGCAGAACTGGTTACAAGCACTGTCTTGCCAAACTTAGCTTGGGAGCTGAACTAAGGGGAAAAAGAAGATATCCTAAAGCCCCAGTAAGCACAATTCAAATGCCCTTAAGCAATTCTAGAATTTCAGCATCATCAACTTTAAAATCTAAAGTGAAGAGAGTGTCAATGGAAACATGCTTATGTTCAAGTTTTATCAAAAATGCTCTTCCCTCCATTATTCATTCTACACTTTTAAGCAAGCATCAGTTGTCATCTAAAAAAAAAATAAAATAAATTAAATATTTACCAGCAAAATATTTGATTATACTAAAACTAACCACAGTGTTTCTTCCCCTTTGTTTCTGCACCTGCAGGAGCAGCACCGCTCTGAGTCAGCATCACCCCAAACCACAGGGCAGGGAAACATACAGGAAACTCAGAGCTTACTTTTTGCTTGGAATAGGGAGACAGATAACACTATCTAACATCTACAGCATTAATAATGTTAGATTAATATTTCACATGGTCTTTGAACTACAGGACCTGAGCAGTTAAGCGGTAATCCTGATTTTTACACTTCTAGAGAATTTATTGTCTCAATCACAAGGACAGTTTCATCTCAGTGAGATTATAATTACTCCCAAACCCAGTTCTGTTATAACTAAGGCAAAAAATAAAAGCATGTCCTGAAAGGCACCTCACTCATTCAACTATCAAAATCCAGAAACAAGGCATGCTAAAAACAAGCGTTGGCAGACTTGTTCTCGTGTTAAGATCTGCTTCACAAACAGCGCCACAAACTACAGTTTTATGGGCAAATACCTACTCTGACATTACAAAAAGCCACATCTATTACGAACCACATCAAGAAACTGCAAGCAAACATTCAGCTGAGGTGCTACATAATCAAACACCACACGCAGTCAATAAATGTTTTTACAGTAAGGCCATTTATGGTAGCAGTAAAGAAGGCAAATGAATGACTGCAGCAGTTTTACACCAAGCACCATCACTTCCCATGGTGGAGCTGATTCTAAGAAACAGATAAAAAACATGATTTGCATTAAACACTACATCCACAGGCAATCCCTTGTTCAGGGAATTCACAGTTCGAGCTAGAAGCATTTGCTAGAGTCACGCAGACCTTAGAATCCCATTTGTTGATGGCACCTTATTCTTTCATATGCTTCACTTCATGGAAATACTACATCCCAACTACAAGAGGGCAGAACACTTTCAGTTCACATACAACAGAACCCAGCTCAATTCACTTAAGCAAAATATTAACCTCATTCTTCTGCAACACTGCATCTTTCTATGTTTATCTGGACACATTTGAGCCCCATTTTCTGTTGGCATTTGTTACTAAGAGGAGCACAGTTAAACCTTCAGAGCCACCTATGTATATCCATGCAAAGCCTAAACAACAGCTGTTCATCAAATTTTATTTGAATAGATTGAATTATTCTCTCTCTCTCCTGCTACTCCCAATTTCAGTAAAACACAATCTTGTATTTTAGGAGGCTTTCAAGTTTTAAGGGAAAATAAGGAGGGAACACACCGCTAAAAATTTAAAGGATGTTATTCTCCTACACCATACTCATGTTGACTAGTTCCTCATCCCATCCTCAAGACTGGCAGGCTTTTGGATTTTTAGGTTCATTAAAGGTGCAATCTTCAAAGTTTAGTAACAGCATGTAGTCAAGATTCACTGCAGGGGTTTCCAGCAAGGTGATTTCCCTTCTGTCCCCTGTGTGCTCTCATTCTTACAAAGAATTTACATAAATTCTCAAATAAATTTGTTTTCTAAACTTATGAGTTCCTGCCAGCCTGCACAGAGCAGACAGATCACATGATTGACTTCACCTGCATTAGAGGATACATGTTGACTTCTCTACATAATATTCCTCTACAGACATCAGTTCAAAAAAATGCATCACTCGCTGAAAAACACAGGTGCATGAGATTAATATAGGCCATGAAAAGCATTGGTAAACAGATTATCTAAACCATGTAAAAGTATGATCAAAGTGAGGACAAGGGCTGATGAAAAATAACTCAATCATGTTAGTCATATTTCTCCATCTTAGACAAGTTGGCTCTACTACAGGCCACTCTCTGATTTTACAAACACTAACTCATAACACATCTTCAGCAAAGTTACCTTCTTCAGAACAGATTCTGTGAGCAGACACTGCCACAAAAGTAATTCAGTAATTTGTTCACTACTAACACATTTTGCCTTTAAAAAACAAAAAAATCACTTATACCAATATTCTTAGAGCAGATAAGATGCTCAGAAAGAGAATACTGGTATGAATCCAGCAAAAAGCACAGAAAGTATTAGATTTCTACACAGGCTATTAGCAACTTACAAGGAAGATCCTTTTTGCTTAATCATCTTAAAGTGAGAAATTGTACTTCCACTATCAAATGCCATAATCATTTGCACTACGCTAGTTTACAACCTTTCAACTTGAAAGATTTTTCCAGGAGGGAAGCCATTACTGAAATGTAACCTTGGTCTCTCAGCTGCCTTTTGGACTTTTCCAAAGCAATACATCCATTCCTCACCTCATTTCCAGAGGCCATAATTCAAGAGGAGGCTGGTACTATAGTGCAGAAGGCACAGCACCAGAAGAATTAGCTATCCCATGCAAAGTGCAAGGAGAAAACAACCCAGTAGTTTTAACAGTATGATATAAAGCAAATATAAAATCCCCAAACAAAACCAATAGAAACAAAAATTCAAGTTCTCCTCTCTGCAAGCAAGTACACATTGATAGAAACTGAGCAACTGATAAATTATCTGAGCCCAATTCATAAACATGTACAGAAGTGAAGAAGTCATACCGAACTACCCAAACTTATTGCATGCCATAGCAATTTAGCACTTCAACAGGTTAGGAACACCTGAAAAAGTGGCAGTATCGCACATCTAGTGGGGAAGACAGCTGAAGACATCTTGTCCTGAAGGGAAGAACATACTCCATCACCCAAAAGCATCCATTTTCAATAAAAAAAATATCTACAGCAAGTTCTAAATTCAAATTGTAATGAGCAATATTCTTCCCCTGTCCAACAGGCACACACAATAAAGTACGACTCTAAGTAGAGAACATCATTATTTGATTGCTTTCTTGAGCAAATGTTTTGTTTAAAGGTGTCAGGAGGTAGCAGTGTAGTGAAAGCTCTCTTTAAATGTGTGAGCAGTGTAAAAAGACCTTCAATTTGTTTACTTCAGAAGAAGGTTTTAGAATGCACAGGGTTTGATCAGAGGGGGTTTTGTTGGGTTTTTTGAGAAACCTACTGCTATTTCCGCTCCCGTACTCTACCAAGTAGTGATCTTGTGGTAAACACATTCAGTGAAGAGAAAATAGAGCGTGGAATGCACAGGCAGCCAGCCTTCTGCACCGAAACCACAGGAAAGCACATTAGTTTCTCTCATTTTTATAGATTAGAAACAGGTTCTTCAACTTCCATCATACTTAGAATAATGGACTATTCAGTGCTATTCAGAATTCCAGTAATCACAGGTGACGTCTCTGGACAGGCAGTACATCAGTATGACAAGCAGAAACTCTACAGAACACCTTATCTTATTCATTAACTTGCAGGTAGCCAAGTGTGAACGTACCTCTAAACACAGCATTACCATCACACAGCTTTGCCAGCTTTCAACATACAGCTAAGCTAATGTTATTTACAAGGACAGGGTGGATGTAGCCAAGACAAAGAGTTTCTGGTTTGAGCTTTCTTCCAGCATTATAATGTATTTTAAAGTTTTCTAGACGCATTTCCTGTGCATGTGTTAAAAGCCATCTTTCATAAAGACCAAAACTCAAAACTGGTAAAATAGGCCATACGCATTACAGGCTTGCTGAACAAAATCAAGACTGTACTAATGTGTTATTGGTTTGGGGGCTTTTTTAGAAAGCAAGCAGAGTTACCACAAAGTTCTTTTCAAATACATTTTGGCACTGAAAGCCTACGTGCTTCAGGTTTAGGAAATGATTCTCAGATCCTGAAGACAAGACATAAAACAAACCTAAACATATCTTCCTATGAATTGCTACGGTAGCCCACTGCCAGGAGAGCAGGCAGCCACTGGTTTGCAACAACACACACTCAGAAAAGTATTAGCATGGAAGCTGGCAAAAACTCAGTGCTCCAATTCAGAGGTGTTCAGTCAGCAATCACAGAACTAGCACAAACATGGGGTTTTGCCCAGCAGAATCACAATTCCTTCCGCTAACTACACTACATGTAGTTTCTAGATTCAGGAGAGACCAGAAGGATCATAATCCATTCAGGGAAAAGTTACATAAAGGTGATCAAGATCTAGCTGAGTAGTGTTAAACTATCACAGTAGCATCTCATAATGACTAGCACCAGGGAAAAACTTTCAAATTTTGGGGGCTGCTCAATTGGCATGGAAGTCCTCATGTGCAGAACAGCCACCTAAAGTACGTGCACTGCAGGAAATGCTTTAAGTTTTAACATAAGCTGTTCAGCTGTTAGAAAACTCAGTCTCAATTATGTAGTCTGAAGCAAGTGGCTGCAACTTAAATTATTCATCTTCTGCAATCATCCTGAATAAATTCTTCCAGATCACCACCTTCCCTCATGCTGGGAGGCAGCCAGCATCTTTTTTTGGGAGATCACATCAAGAGATGCAGGGCTTTTGTTTATTTTCTTCAGAATATTTGCCAATTGAAAGAATGCACAGAACACAGAATTCCAAGGTGTCATTTTAGCTCTTAAAATAGCAAAGATGCCAAACTCTCAAACCTTGAGCAAAATCCCTAACTCATTGGGATTTTAAAACCCCGGGTCACAGCTCCACTGAGCAGACATCCAGTCAGCACAGATCACATTATTTTCAAATTCTGCTCAAAGTGAGCAATTCTACTATCAGTTTCCTTTTTTGGGAGTAGACTTCTGTGTGTCAGCTGAAATATTCAAGTCCTCCCACAAAACAAGTCAAAGCAGCTATGGAGGAGGTGAAGCCACCATTAAAAATGCGTGGAATGTAACCTACTTGGAAGAAGGTAGATAATACTGGGACAAAGAAGTCAACTACTTCAGATCTGAGGCTCTTTGCCCATACAGTCCCACCAACATAGATACTGGCCAATTTCAAATGTACAAATATTAGTGAATTTCATTAACCTTTGTAAAGATACACAACTAAAAATTAGTTTCACAGACACACACACAAAACTATCAAATCCTTTGGTTACCTGATACACACTATATCCATTCTAATGGGTGTAAAACATTCTAGACAGCAAAAAGTGTCGTTAACTACTTCAAAAGCTGAGCTTTTCATTTTTAATTTTGAAGAAGTTGAGATGTATGCAGCAATATATCTGAGCGTACCTTTCCAGCAAGACGGAAAGAAAGCAGAGACTCCGTAGGAGACGAAGCATTTTCTAAAGTTACTAGATTTAGGCCACAGATACAGAAATTAAGAATTTTTTCAGGTTTAAAACATCCCTGATAGAGTAAAACACTCAGTTTAACAGTCTCCTCACACCAAGTATTGCTCTTAGAACTAATACCCAAGGGGATCAGAGCCAACCCACGGACAGGCAGTAAACTAACTTTCAGCCTTAGCAGCCTCACAAATGCACAGGCACCTGCTGTAGATAGACTAGTCAGAAGAAAACAATAGCTTGAAGCCTCAGAGCTGTCCTGACGTTTCCAGATGAACCAGAAAGAAATGAAATCTCTTGCTCCATTAGCTGACCTGACACAGTCTGAAGTCAGAGAGGCTTCAGCTGAACACCCTCTGATCAGATAACAGGACTCACTCATCGGTACCATACACAGGAGGCGTTTTGCAACTCCTCTTGTGTTCACTCTACACGATAAGAGCAACCGCTCTTCAGTCTCAATCTCCACTTGAGCAGAGCTGGAACAGGTTAACTTCCCCCCTGCTGCAGAGGGCTTCATGCTGCTGTACACACATCTTCTTCAGTGGTTAACCTACTGCAGAAGCTGCTGCCTGTCTCATCCCTCCCCCATTTGCTCTACCTTAACCTGCTGCAGAAGCTGCTGCCTGTCCCATCCCTCCCTCATTCACTCCGCCTTCACACAGGCCCCAGTGTAACTGTATTAGTCCACATTACCTATAGAGAATTCTACCTGGGTTTCTGTGATAATTTTTATAGCATCATCCCCAACAGCTGAAGCAATGCAACAGAGCAAGTTATGCTCTTCTAGAAGCAGAAGCATCTTAAATTATCTTTCCCGCTGAAGACCTGTGACATTTAATGCTAAAATCATGCTCAAAAAGTTACAGTGAGCAGCCCAATCCCTTTCTGATGATTACTTCATGATTCTGGAGTGCCTCCAGGTGATTAATCTTCCCATAATCCAGGCATGGGATACAGTTCATATGTTTAATTATTGCATCAACCAAACAAGATGAGAGTTTTAAGGTTCTGTGCTTCAGCAGTTGCTAGTATCACTCATAGAAAATAAAATAACATTGCACTGAAAGCTAGAGAAGCAGTTAAACCATGCACAAGATTGTACAGTGGTTTAGTATGTCTTTTCCTTTCATTTATGGGAAAGGACTTCTGGACTTTAAAGAGCTGAAAGCACAAGCATCCAAACCAAGGTTAAGCAGTCAACAGCCCTGTTGGTTGGTGACAACCTATTAAGAGCCAGCACTAAACATAGCAAGGCAGGCTATTCAAAGCAATCTGTCCACAGAATGTCACAGGCAGAACACTTCATTTCTAGAAACAAAACAAACAAACTAATAACCACACCACAAAACAAACAAAACACCACCACACACACACTCTTTACCCATACAAAGCCAGAAATAGATGCATCTCCACATTTTAAAACTTCTCATTTAACTGATCTCAGACAGCAAGGCTTAGAGAGGTCTTTTACCTTGCTTATGTGTTAGGAAGTATTTTGGCCTCACAGGTTTACTTTCAAACTGGAAGGTCTGGAAATTATTTATAATGGCATATAACCTGCCATTGAAGTTTTCAGAATTCACTGTACCACTACAGGAGTGCTGCTGAGCATGGAAGGATATTGCCCACACCCATGATATTTTAAGACCCCAAGCAGGATCCCAAGTTGATAATCCCTAGCAGGGTGAGTGTCCGGTTCACAGGGAGGAACAACATCAGTTAAAGTATAGGAACTCAGAATGAAACAGCGTATCTATTTGCATCTTGGAAATCTCAATCAGGACATGTGGTTGAGATTCAGATAGCACTGTTTGAGGCCTGCAGGAAGGCAGTGGAATAAAGATGCAAGCGCAAGGATAGTATGTTTCCAGAGCTTTTCAAAGGGCTAGGAAAAAATATATCTAAGCAGCGACTGAAGTTGTAAGACAAAGTTAAAAAACACTCATAATTGCATTCTTAGTAACACTGGGTCACGCAAAGACAGCATCCACTTAAATACATCACGGCTACCTACTTTTACCAAGTTTTGCTAATGAAGACTTTCCCTTCTTCGCTAATAGAGGAAAACATTGCTCGCGTTTTTAACAGGATCTTGTTCTTAAGTGGTAGAATTGGTAGCTCATATACAAGTATATTATCAACAACTATTTTTTACACACAATTATAAAGGACTTTCATAAAAGGAAAGATAAACACAGAAATACTATCAGGACCACTCAATTTAGAAATGGCTTGCCTCACATAGTACGTGTGACTGTAATCCCACTTACTTTCCTCACACAAAGTAAGTCTAATGACAGAAGAAATTTAGCAGATCACTTGTCTACCCAAAGATGCCAGATTTCTCACACAGATTTATCACTGGCATCCTACCATCTCATGGTCTACTTACCACATAAAAAGCAAAATATTCAGATTTGCTTGCAAGTTTACAGATTTCTACCTGCTTATATGAGAAATGCTTAAAATGCTCTGCGATATGAGCAGAGCAAGTTAGTTTTGGCAGAAAAACTCAAAACAGTAGCTGCAGTGATTTTAAAATTCTACTTTTCCTGGCAAATACAATTTGTGACTCAACATATTATAGCACTACAGTTATGAGAAACTCAGAACAGGACTGGAAAAGTAATTTGCTTGTAAGTTGTGTGGAAGCTCAAGGTTATATTCTGGCTTAAAAGACTTTAGAAAAGTGACACACATGATAGCTATGAATATGTGTACCTAGGATTAATCCGCTGAGAAATAACACTCCTGATAGGTCTTCTGCATAAAGATCTTTGTAGAGTACTTTGGTTATTAGTGTCATACTATTTTTTTTTTCTTGAACTGTAGCATTCTTCTGCGTCAGTGCTAACATCCAGTTAATTATTAACGCAAGCTGGTCCTAGCAGCTAGTACTTCACGCTGTCTTTAAGAGCGCCATTCTGCATACATTCCTACTGTCTGAACTCACTCCTGTCCATATTCACCAGAAACCAGTTTGCTTTCTGGACACAGCTGAGAAGCTGGTACAGGTCTGGTTAAATGAGCACAACTGCCAGATGAAGTTGTTTGCTGAGCTGCAGAGTGAACCAGACAGGGTAACTGATCCTGGGTAAAAACATTCCCTGGTTATTTTTAACTCTGATCCCTTGTGGAGTTTCAGTGAACTAGATGGAGTAAATAGCTACAGCAGTGAATTGCCGGGGGAATGTGGGGACTTTCTGAGCATTTTTCCATACTGGTAGTATTAGCTTATCAAATTAAACCTTCAATTACAGCAAAGCCCTGTTTTTTCAGACTTGAAGTGTAAAAACATTTCCCTAGCCTTGTGCCTTCCCACTGGTGGTCCCTTCTCATAAGCAAACAAAGGGTCAGCTTGCCCTCACTTCAGTTTCTCCAGCTGCACCAGCACACTGCTTTGACTGAGCTTCAGCATGGCCCTCGCTTTCCAGCCTGGTTTTGAGGAACTCCACACAAGCCTCTTCCGGAGGCACCTTCTCCTTTTCAGTCCTTTGTGAGCTTTGGTGCAAGCACATTTGTACAAATTACAAAATCCACCACAGAAGTGAAATCACCCAATAGGATCTCCATCTGTAAGTAGAGCTTATGGTACTTCCCCACCTAACTTGAGACATGCATTGCAGTCCTCCCCAGTAACCCTCACACAGCTCAGGTTTGAGGCTCTGTGTATCCTTAAGGACAGTTAAAGCCCAGGTTCTCCAGCCTTTCCCTTTCCAGTGGCAGATAAGAATCCCCGATTTCGCTTTAATGACGGGCAGCCGTTGTGTACAATGCTTGATAAGTTGCAAGATCAAGCACTTCAAAAGTGAATACGTGACCTTCTTTAACTTAATCATGAACAGCCTGTGCACTACATTCCAGCCAGCCCTCTTAGAAGAAACCTAGTGAAAGCAGCAGTCTGTAAAAGGAAAAAGAAAAAAAAAAAAAAAAAGCAAGCAATTTTTACCTCATTGAAGTTTCACCTAGAAGCAATGCTGCATATCAGGCAGTTTACACATCGGGATGTGACTAGCTGAAGTATAGGCATGCTGTCTTGGAGGAGAAAAATGAGCAAGAAAAGGCAAAGCAAACAGATTAAGTAAACATCCTTTTTGTTTGCTATCTACTCCAAGTAATTAAGTTACAAAAAGCAAAAAGAAACCTTCTCTTTTGTGTTACCTTCTTCCACAAAGTGCCACACTGGCTACCCTGGCCCCAAGCTGCAGCCACACTTAAGCTGCAAGAGAAAACATTAAAATGACAAAGAACAGAAGGGGGGGGGGAACAACAAAAAGAAACCAAGTGAAAAAAAAATACAGGGGCTATCTAAGTAAAGCAAGCTACAGTCCAAGGCAAATTGGAAAGAAGGGCCTCACTCACTGCAATCACCTGGATCCAACTCAACTCTACATTTGTAGTAAAAGTCTAGCACTACCTTCTGTCAGCATTTCAAAACAAAACTCCAGCAACTTTGTAAGGTAAACCACTTTTCAGACAAACACTGCCTACCAGTATTACTTGCAGTTAAGCTTTTCAACAGGGATCCAGTTCACTCTACCCTTTTCAATATAAGTTTGTTTGGTTGATCAAAGATAGATCCAGAATTCAGTTTTAATGCTGGATTTTTTACCTATTCTTGAAATACAACACATTCACAGCAAGTGCTGCATTTACCTGAATGCTACTTTTTCCTTTAATGGTGCTTATGGCCATAACTGAAGACAAGACTACCAAACCAGGGCAGGTAAGCCACCTGAATCATCAGAACCAACACAAAAGTTATCCATTTGCATCATACCAGCCTAGACCTGAAGAATGAACAGTTTAGGAAGATGTGCAAAAAAACTCTTCCCACCAGCTAATCAGAAGACTGTTACATTTCACTTCATGAAGCTGCTATTTATCTTGGGGTACATCAAAGGCATTCAGCCACAATGTTTTCAGCGCTCGTAACTCAGTAAATGCAGACAGGTTGCATAAGGCACACAAACATGAGCCATTCAGGTCTTTCAAAATTCTCTGAATATACGGGCCCTACCTACATGAGCCACCCTCTACCACCACTACTGAATACCAGAATTTGGAGCTCCAGCCAAAACCAGAAGCCTCTCCCTCTAGCACAGAAAGGAGGAACAGGGTTACAGGCCAGCAGCTGCCTATTCATCCCCAAGAGTGCAAAGGGCACACCGGCCAGGAATTCAGGAACCTGTGCCAGTACTTTTTGTGCAAGTGGCAGTAGAAGACAACCTGATAACCAAAAGGTACATCAATATTTACCTGCTGTATAAGCAACTGCTGATAGGGGTTAACACATAGAAAGGTACTTCCTGACTGCAGTGTGGTTTAAGTTATCCCAAAGGAATTTCACTTTGGGAAAGAACTGTAAATTCCTCAAAATCAGAATGATGAGTATCTCAAAATTTAAGCACTACTCCAAATTTACGCCAGCTTTGGAACCCAGCACAGTTCATTCAGCTACATGCATATTAATACACGGTGTCCCTGCGGGCTAAGTTACAACGCATTACAACATTGCTAGCTAAACAGAACAGTAACATGCAAACCAATGCTTCCTTCTTGCCTGCAATTTAAGCCTGAACTCATCTACTACATTTCCCAGGCTGTACATGTACAACTAACTGGAGTGAGACATATCTTTTTGTTTGGTAGCAGTGCCCTGAGAAGCAAGGAGCCAAGCAGCTGGAGTTTCACAAGAAGAGCAACAGGCAGCCCTTATTATTCCAGGTGAGTGCATCACAAGTGTTTGTTTTTATTAGGATTTTTATTTCCCACCTTTAACCTCAACAGATGCCAACGATCAGTTGCTCACTATCCTAAACTGTATTTTGCCACCATGAATTACATTGCACTACTCACCGTAAGAAGGCCCCACGCTTTATCAAAATGTAAGCATACCAGCCCTAGCGTAGCCCTGCATGAATCCGCGGCCTGGAATTCATGGCATTTAATTCCTTTGATTTTCTTATGGGCTTACTTGAAGAACATTTTTTCTGATGGTCAGCAACGGTTAGTCAGAATACCTAGAAACTGACGAGGGATTTGCACATGCCCCAAGCCTAGCATACAAAAGTGGTACACTAAGACACTGGGGTCTGTCAAACATCCAGCATGCCAGCTCCAACACCAGCTGCATTTTCAGTTGTTGCTTTTCAATCTGCTTTACTACTCTATTTTAGAGCTTTACCACCAAATTCAGAACAAGCTATTTTCTTGTCTAACAGCTATATCAGAGATAAAGGATACTTTGAGATAACCCACCTTTAGCTTTATTGCTAGTTAATGAGAACTAACAGTCTTGTGAAAGTAGCGGCTTGGAAAAAGAAAGGAAAGGAAAAAAGGGGGGAAAAAGTCTGAACAGCTGCTCACCACCCATCTGCAAGTTGTATAAGCTTGCTTTCAGACTAGTGTCCGACATTAACATGAAAGAGTCAAGCAATCTGCATCCAACTCATTTTACTCTCTAGTTAGAACAGTAACCTTAGCTCAAGTTACAACTTTTTACTGGCAGTTTAAGAGCAGTAGGAAAATATTTTATTTTACAGATTTGATAGTAAGTATTAAGCTTGTAAATCATGAAAACAGTAAACAAACTAAAGCAAACACTGAACCCCTACATACATTCTTAACCAATACAGTCTTGTAAGTCACAAAAGTTTACCCAGTATGCAAAAACACACATCACTGTCACAAACCAAAAGCCATAGTTTTATGAAGAGGAAAACCAGTACAACAAACAATATTACCAATTCTGATCAAAATCATTCACTATTTTGCAGAGCAGATCTGAAAAAATAAAGCACTAGTGGCTTTCTTGCTGTATACTGCTACAACTAGCTACACATTGTTCAGTTTAACACAAAAAATAGGTATGAAGTAAATGGCAACTGGAGGATAGAAAAATGCAGAGTGATGAGGTATTGGCTAGGCTGTACTCCCTTTGAGCAAGGAAACCTGAATATTACAAAAGGCTGAGTTAGAAGGGAATGTGGGGTATTTTGTGACAGACCTCTGCATGACAGCTGGAGAAAAGCTATTGTGGCAACAGCTGTGTGCTCTGCACAGCTCATACTCCCAAATACCTCAGCCTGCTAAGAGGCCAGTTAGCTGGCTGCAATGCATTTTTTAAGTAAGTCTTCTGCCTCTTGGGATGTGAGCATGATGGATTATTTGTGTATGTTTTAAATAACAGAAGGAATGTTTAGTTCTATCACTTACAGTTTTACAGAATACCATGGCATAACGTTGAACTATCATCCACTGCTGCTTTCCTGAAGTTTATAGCTGTGACAGATCCCATCAACTCTCCTCTACAATTAAAACGTCTTCACTTCCTGTCTTAACAGTGCACTGACTCGACAGCACTAAGTTCATATATCATATCCTGATTTAAAGGAAATGATTTGGTATTTCCAGGATGAAATCCTGGCCCACAACAGCAATACTGAGCTCTGTTTATCTCCCAGGAGGAAGAATTTGAGGAACACAGCAGCCATCTAACCACTAAAACCTTTGATCTGTTAATCTGTACTCTAAAGTTTCTCTAAACTGTTAGATGAAATTCTGAAAAGTGAACCCAAGATCACATTCACTAATATTTGACCAGTTAGATCTCTCAGACCAGTCCTACTGCACTATGCTAATGAGCACAACAATGCTGAACCCAGTATGTAAAAAAGCTTTCATTGTATGACATGGGTTTGCTCACACAGCCTCCTTACAAAAACATTGTTGTTTCAGCTCAGATGGAGGCACGACAATCTTCCCAATACTCTCAACACACAGAACAGTGTGCACAGGAGTGGACTACATGCTGAGCACTATCATAAGGAGTCCAACCACAGCCAATTACAACTCTTCTAAGAATGAAAACTCTGTTTCCCCACCAACACCTAAACAAGGCTGTAGAGGAATCACTGCACAAAGCCCAGAAAACTGGCAGAAGAAAGATGAACTGGTTCTTCTTTACATCCTCAGTGTCTTAGGTTTTCATTTATTTCATCTGAAATGCAGGGTTTTCCCATTTTCAAATAAAAATCCCATCTCATCTTTCAAAGATACAATGTAAATCACAGCACATACTTCCCTCCATGTTATCCTATCACCACAACAGTCTCATTTACTGGAAAATAATCAGTAGCACTGAAGGAAAACCAAGAATAACTGCACTTTAGTACTGATTTACTGAAAATTAAATAGAGGATTATAGGAAAGCAAGACCAAGCACGGAAATATTTGCAAGTATCAGTAAGAAGAAACTTGCCTTTTTAAGCTTCAAAACTGAGTTGGTGACACACAAGCAATAAAGAAGCAAAAGATAATTTAAATGCTTCACTGACATCAAGATTTGTCATGTGGCACTAGCTCTTAAGATCCATATTTTAGTGAAGGCAACTACAAGTTTGTCACTTAATCCTGAGCAATTTCAAAAATGAAGCACGTGACTTGCTTGCAATCAATTTTAAAACATTTTGGAGCAGTTTCTATGCAGCCTTAAGAGATAAACAACATACTTGGCAATGTACTTGCCATACAGAAACTACACAAGTGGCTGCATGGCATTGCAATCCACTGGATAACATCACAGCTTTAATTGCTGAGGAAAATACTGTGGTATAAAAATAATACACCAAGTGTATTATTTTTAATACACCAAGTGTATTACAAATCTCTGATTGTTCGTAACCACCCAGCAAGCATGGAAACAGTACAAACCTCTTCAAGATACCTGAGGTTCTACTCAGGAAATCTTTATTTCCCAGCTATTTTTCATATTTTTCAGAAGGTTGAATTTTCTGCTAAACATTGCTTTGTGGTGGCAAGATTTCATCTCAAGATAATGCAGCTGAGAGGGCAAAAAGATGTAGATAACTTAATACAAACTGACAATAACTTGTTATGAAAACTTACACTCAAAATGTCAGCTTAACACCATAGTGCTGTTCCCTCAACACTCTTGCAAAGTAAACTATTTCTTTTTCTACTATTAATTTGAAGAGATCCTTATATGTGACAAAGCAGATGCAGGTTCCTCTTTTGCAGATATTTGCTGAAAGACAAGTGCCAGTCACAGCACTTGAGCCAAAACTCTTATTTCTATAGGGGCTTATCTCAAGCTTTTAGTTTTAAGAACCAATTTCCACCAGCACTCACATAGTGAAGTTACCCAGTACTCGACAGAACACTACTGCTATTAAAATAAATTGACATACCAAGGCATTAAGCATGCACTTCACTTTTTTTTCTCCTTATGTCTTTAATAGAAATTCCAGATTTTCTTCCTTTTTTTTTTGGGGGGGGAAGTTAAAATTATCCAAAAGCCTCTAACACCACCAGGGACTCCAGAAACCCATTCAGAGACATTTTCCAAGACAGCAGCATCTCAGAACTGAAGCCATGCCCAGCTGCAGACACTGTTGTCACAGCCAGTTTAGATGTCCCCAGAAAGACTTGGGCAATACCATCTAAAGCAGCAGTACCATGTTTGGGTGAATGGCACTCAAAACCAGCTTCGGTCAACTGCAGTAATTTCCTCCATATACAAGCAGCGAGGAATTCCATCAACAGAGTGAGGGGACTGCAGTTATTGTAGCCCCACCACTTTCAAACAGACCAGCAAGTCAGCATCTTGCCAGTATCTGAGTAGCTATCTATGCCTCCAACACACAAGGTACCAGTACAGCATGTACTGCTGTTCCATCTCGAATGCATCATTCAAACTAATTTGCAAATAACTGATTCTTCTAAAGCATCAGCTATTTTAATGTCCTGTACAATACCAAGATTAATTATCCAGTACTTATCCAGATTTTGAAAGTGCTGTTTGCTATGTAGTTATTTACATCTATGAAGCAGAGGTTACATTCTCACCAGAATATTACAGCTAAAATCACACGGATGCGTGCATTAGTGAAGAATATATGAAATAAAGAAATAGTCTATTTGCTATCAAATAACCTGTTCTAATGAAACACTACTTGAGAACATCATTGCCCCAAACATTAAAAACCAAGCTTGCCTTGTTGTCAAACAGCTGATCTTCGGGATAAGTATTATGGCTTTCCTCAGTGGAATTAAAGAAACGAACAAGTCATCCTCTCCTGATCTGCCATCAGTAACACCAGCAAGCAAAACAAGTAATTGTCTCCTCCTTCCACCCTAAACACACAGAGGTAGATGAGTGACAACAGTAGAAACGCTAAAAGCAACAGGGCAGAAGATGAAAATGAAGGGGTATGCCCGAAATAAGAGGCGGAAAAGGGCTCTTCCTCATGAGGCCGATACACCCACTTTACATCACCTATTCTGGCATGTTTGCCACCGAAAACGAATAGAAAGTTACAATTGTTTAGAAGTTGAAGCCTCAGCCGCAGAAGCTCAGGGGGCTTTGGGCGATGCCGCCTCAGAACTGGCACCGCCTGTTCGCCCCCGCAGACACCGCTCCTCTCCCGGAGGGCTGCAAGAGGCTCCTCGCGCCGGGCCGGCACAGGAGAGGCAGACTCGGCCCAAGGCAGCTACTTCGGAGCCGGACGCCAAGTGCCACCGCTGCCCCGGCTCCTTACCGCGCCTGCCGCTAACCGGGAGGAGCGCGGAGCCGGACCGCGCCCGCGCCACCGGGAGGCCGCCGGTCCCCCCGCCCCGACCACCCCCCCCCCGCCGGCTCCAGAACCGTCCTGGGGGCTCGC
>JAOEHY010025403.1:0-33391 GCA_025447955.1 Psilopsiagon aurifrons | reverse complement strand
CCCCCCCCCCCCCCCCGCCCCTGTTTGGAGTGGGGGGGGGAAAAGGAGGGGGAAGTGAGTGAACAAAACTGCTTGTTTTATGGCTTAAACCATGGCAGTTCTTTTAGGAGGGGGAAGTGAGTGAACAAACTGAGTGGCTGATTTACAGCTTAAACCACAACAGTTCTTTTTGGCATCCAATGTGGGGCACAAAGGGTTGAGATAACGACAGGATTGATAGTCACTCGTCACAATGCTGATTTATGGGCTCTCAAAGTTGTTGTTCAGATTCTCACAGGCTCAGCGTGCGATACTTCACTTACATCCGTTTTTGATTATGTTAGCGTTTTTCGGACATGGGTTTTGGGTTAAGGTTCTTGCTTCATTGTACTTTATTGGAGTAGCTTGTAATATGGACGGGCTCCAGAAGCAGGGTGGGGCAGAGATGGACGTGGACGTGGACTTGTATCTGACTGCCTGGCTACTCTTCACCATCAAGGCCCTCATCTTCACCTCCGTCTTCCATTCAAATCCATACCTCTGCAATTTAGAGAGATGGATGCTGTGGAGACTGTATCAAAGATGTTACAGAAGTCCAGATAGATGGTATCAGTAACTCTTCCCTTGTCTGTTAATGAGATCCTTATATATTCAAAAAAAAAAAAAAGGATGAAATGACATTTTAATTGGCCATAAAACTCCTATAGAAGAAGAAAAAGGACTCCATTTCAGGGTGAAAGTCTGTGTCTGTTAGCATTTCCTAAGGCTGAGAAGGACTGAGAAGGACAGCGTCACATGTTCTGCTAAAACAGGATGATTTGAACAGTCTGAAAGAAGTTACTAAAGGAAGCTCTTACTGGGAGGCCTCCTCTCCTGCACAACTTGTCTTATGGAAGCATTTTCTTTTTAAATGCATCCTGATCCATAAGCTATACAGAGAGATGGAAACCATTCTTCAGCCTTGATAGAAGCAATGAGCAAGGCAATTGGGTGAGAAACTTCCTTGTGTAGGTTTAGCATAGGGAGAGTAAATGTATTCTGTGCATTTACCCATGTCTTTTGCAAATATCAAGCACGTTATTTATTTTGAATGTCACATATAAATGGTTTGTTTGGATTTGACCTACAAGTGGCTCCAGGTCAGGCACTGCCGGGCAACAACATGGCATGACAAACACATAAAAGGGTTTCCATAGCCCACTAGCACACTTCTTATACTACCCAAAGGGTAGTATAAAGGACCTCTCTTTCATCTGTAAAAGCCTAGAGAAAGAAATACCTTGGGGTGACACAGGGGAACCAAGAGGGAAAGAAACATTCTCTGAAATCCATGAAAGCTTTAAGATGTTGGTATTCATGTTTGAACCATAAAGGTCACAGGGTGTATGTTACTGTTAGATTTCCCTCAGATTCAGATCTTGCCGGAGTATTTTCAGGCAACAGCTACTGTGACTGAAACCTTCAAAATCAGTGAGAAAACTTGACAAATAGGTTTTCAGCTCATATTTTTGTAGGTTATTCAGTTCATGAGAAATACCCTAAAAAGAAAAGAGAAAAAAAAAAAAAAAGAAAAAATAAGTGTAAACATCCAGAAATCAGAGGCTTCACCTCCAAACTTAATATGTTTATTCCTATCAGGCCAATTTTTCAGAGCATCACAAAGTTTTTCAGTCCTAATGATGAGATTTGTAATCTTAAGAGACTTCACTATCTTCATCTTAACGTCTCAAAGAAAATGCCTAAATATTCCTTTTGTCACTTCTTCTTATAGATTTCCTATCATCCACATGTCTGTATATGCTGTCCATTTTAACATGCCTTTGCATGAAATCTCTACATATAAGAGCCATTTATCTCTACATAGTCTTTTTGTTGAAGACTAACATTAAATTACCAGGGTTTCTACAGCTAAAACTGAACTTAAAAGCCTGATCATTGGCTAAGGATTACATCAGATTAAAAAAATTCACTGCAGTGTAGGTAGACACAATCTATCAATCAAAAGTGTTAATGGTGTGGAGAGCTACTGCATGGATTTCTCTGAGGTACCACAGCAGGGGTAGGAAAAATGACGGAAGTATAAAAACAAAGGAACAAACAAAACCGAAAAAAAGCAGACAATACAATATAGAAATTAGCTAAGCCTGTGCAAAGTTTTCATTCATAGAGAAATCTTCTGCTTTTGGAGATGTTAAATAGTGTCTTGAAGTGGGGGCTAAGTATACTAATTAAACAAGAAATCCTGCAATCTACTGGAAAGATATGAAATCCATCTGCTGAAGATAACATCCACATTCAGGAAGACGCTTGGAGCATAAGGAGCCAAATTTCCTAAGATAATGAGCTTCTACAAAGTAACCTTTCAAGGGGATGCCCTCTCTCTTTCTTTACCAGTGAGATCAAAACAGGTGATGTTCCTTCCCACTGAAATAGCTACCTCTATGTAATTCAGACGAACAGTGACCAATCCAGAAGAAACCTGACTTATTTACTGCCCACAGTCAAATGCTGCTTTTCTCAAGCAAACTTATGGGAAGGGTTCTGAAGTTGTTTCCAAACACTTCTAATTTCAGGAAACACCCTGGACCTGGCACAATCTGGATTTAGGTCAAAACACAGGACAGGAGCATTATCACAATTAGGTGGTCTTCTGCCATTGGTAAAGAGTACACAAATGTTTCTGAATTAGTCATTCCTGACCTATTAATAACACGTCTGAAGGAGATTCCAGGGAACAGGCTGCCTAATGTTCTTAGCAGAGAAGGCATGTACTAAGTCATGCTGATAAACTGTATCTCCCTTACTTCTGGAGCCTCATGATTAGTTTGTTGTCTAGTCCTGATAAACATTGTTAAACACAGAAATTGCAGATTCAGCATTATAGTCTGTGAGGCTGCATGCTTTTTTCTATCTTGAATAACACAAAATACCACACCACTGATACAGCCCAATATTTTGCAGAGAAATACAGGAGGATACAGATCAACTGGTTAGAACAGAAGCCAGGAAAAGACACGCTGTGCTGATTATCAGAAGGGGCTCAGAGTTTCTTTTGGCCCCAGAATTCTCCTTTGTGATTGAAGAGAAATAACTAAGTCCCTGGTTTCTTGCTAAAAGGTAGACATTCTTCTGCCGATCTTAGTATAGCATCACCTGTCAATCATGAGGAGACAGCATCCTGTCTTGCAAAAATATGGCTTGAAAAAATTGGCCATTTCCCAACAGAATTTTAGCAATATAGTGCAAAGCAGTTAGGGCATGTGACGCACAGGACGTTTCATTTTAACAGCTGCAGCATATCATGCCTGACCTATGTTCTCCATGCTGATTTTCCACAGTGTATTGAGAAATCATTTGAATGTTAAGTAATATATTAATCTTATCTTTAAGACACTTTTGTGATGCCCAGATTACTAGGGGTGTGAAGTGACAGAAAATGTTTTCCTTAGAAACAGTGAGATGGGCACCAGCAGAGACAAGTTCTCTGCATGCAGAAATTCATATTTCCTCCATGAGAATATAGGAATTACCACAAAGTTTTGCTTGCTCTTACTCAGAGTATATGCTGTTATGTAGTCATGGGGCAAGCAAGAGAAACTGTTAATGTTCAGCGTCAGAAAACTGCTTATATCCCTGATGCTAACTGCTGCTCACAATGCATTGCAACAACAGGAAGAAAACTTCTCTATCCCGTGGAGTAGCTATTACTCTCAGATTTGTCAGCTGGTAGTAATGTGAAAATCATCCAGATATTCGCTCCACATGCAGACAATATCAAAATGAAATACGAATAATGTGGTGGTCTTTGCACCCTGAAGAAATACTAATGAAACGCTATTTAATTATTGGGGCATACGCAGGTTCACTGCAGGAAGTGACAACTTTAAAATACCAAGAGCCTTTCATAAACTGGAGCCAGTTTACATTAAGATTACTGATGTAATTCCTTGTGTAATTGTGAAATGCCTGATTTCTGCTGTGTCCATGGCTAGTTGAACTTGTCCTAGTGATGAAACAATTTTAATGTATGTAATCTGAGAAAATTGAAGGATATTGGCAGAATGTACTCTAGGAAGATGAAAGCAAGGTACAGATCTCTGATGGGCAATAGCAATTCAGTGACAAATACAGCAATTACAATCCTTGTCTGCTGTATTTTGCATATGTATATGAAATCAAGTCAGTAATTTCTGCTTTCGTGCTATGTTTTCAGCCTAAGATTGGGCAATTATCAAGGTTGAATTTCATAAACAAACAGAAAAGGCACAAAAACCTGATAATGCGAAAGAAGGAAAAAATCCCCATAAATTGTTTCTTCCTTCGACTTAATTTTTTTTTAATACATATATGTATCTGTATATAGGAGTTAAATTTATGTATCTGTATATAGGAGTTAAATTTAAGTTAGTCCACCGGGAGAAAAGGAAGTAACACAGGCACAGGCCATCTTCTCATGCTTCATTGTGCTGTCTTATTAAGTTTCAGAGTTTCAGGGGATTTAATGTCAAACTTTTATAATCACAATTGGGATAAAATTAAGTTTCTGAAGTGGCGCACTTCAGATTTCACTTAAGATTTGCTGCAGTCACTTATTTCTCAACATGTTGCTGATTACAGTCCTCTAATTCTGAGAGGGCTTTTGGTTTTGGATGACCTGTGAACATGGTTTCCATGGAGATATGTGACAGTAAAAGCCAAAAAAATCCTTTAAAAAACAGTGATAAATGGAAAGATTTTGGGATTTGTTACATTTCTTCTGTTCTCCAGTATATAAAAAGAATATGGATTTTTTCATTAATTACCATATTTATCATATATATATATACATGTGAAGATTATATTAAATCCATGAAAAAGCTTTCTGAATGTGTGTAAGAGAGAGTTAGAAAAGATTAATGTCTATATAACAGGTACTGCCAATTTCAAAAAGTGAGTAGAATGCAAAATGTTGGCTTTCAGTTGTATCTATAAATGTATTCTCCACTAAAAAAGAGAAAATACTGATTATAACTATAAAGTTGGTGGAAAAAATGCCATTTATTTCAGGAAATTATTGAACCAATTTCAGCATTCGTAGTTAGACACAGAGACTATGCAGTATATATACCAAACTGTTGGCAGGAAGGGTACTTGGAATTAATTTCTTTTCCATTTTTACAGCACTTCATTAGCTTGTGAAATAGCTCTAAGAAGATTAAATGTTTCCTGCAAGCAAACCCCTTCTATTTACATATATCATTTATTTTTTTCATTACCAAGCATATATATAATGGAGCAAGCCAGGAAAGACATGATGGAGTTAATTTCAACTTTGGTTTGTGCATGCCTTCTCATAAAATCACACTGAAAAATTCAATTTAGATATTTTATTATATTTTCCTAAAAATTCCAGTGGTAGGGCAACACTAGTTACGAACAGGTGTCCTTCATTGTGGCTTTATAAATTTCCCCAACTCTGCTGCTTTGATGCTAGCAGAAACACCTCCAAAGCTATGGTAAAGAGGTATATCATAATACCATACTTTAGAATGTAATTGGGATGACCTTGGGAGCAGTTCCCAACTTCCAGCTGCCTTTGGAATGCTGGGATGGGACCTGGGTGAGTGGTGTGCTGTGCTTACAAGATACTTTGCACAGAAAGCCTGCAGGCGAAGAACTATTTGGTGCTCTGACAGTACCTTCATGGTTTACTGGGGCATCAGCACTATTACAATAAATATTACAATTTAGACTCAACTTCAGTGCTCTAGCAATAATTGATGTTAGACAGGTGAATGCCTTTGCTATCACCATTATTATTAAATACTTATATCTCCTTGCAACTTTAGTCAAGGATTAAGAATATATTAGTAAATATTTTGAGTATCTTAGACATGAAGGATATGGAGCTTGGTATCTTAAGTGTGGACTCACTTTTTCTGCAAGTCCAGACTAATCTGAAACAGGAAAAAAGTTAAATAGGTAAAACATTTTAACGTTTACATAAATACACATAGGGATAACAGTGAATAATGGAGGAATAGGTGAGAGGCATGAGAAGTCTTAAATATTACATTGCAGTGAAATTCTGCAGGGAAAAGAAAGGATATTTGGAAAGGAAATTTAGGGGAAGGAAGGGAAGGGAAGAGAAGGGAAGAAAAGGGAACTAAAGCAAAGTGAAGCGAAGCCATGGGTTGCTTGGAGTAGGAAAAGTGTACTAAAAGGAAGTGTCACCATATGTTTACATTTTGTATCCTTCCTCACAGAATCACAGAACGGTTGAGGTTGGAAGGGATATCTGGAGTTCATCTTGTCCAACCCTCTCTGTTCCAGCAGGCTCACATGGAGATCAGGACTACATCCAGATTGCTTTTGAGTATCTCCCATGACAGGGGCTCCACCACCTCTCCAGGCAACCTATCTGAGTGTTCAGTTACTCACACCGTTTTTACTTAAAACCTGAAACATAAAAAAAATTTATATTTCCTAAGCATCCGCTTCTGAACACTGCCGAAATTGGTAGCCTAGGTGCACCTTTGGTCTGACTAAATAATGTGCTACATAATGTGCTTTGTTATGTTTTATTGCAAAGATTTTCTTTGCAGGGTATAGAAAAGGTGAATTATTCACCAATACAAGAGACCTCTTCTACAGTATTCCATTCAAATCATTTCAGAACCCTGGAATTTATCATCCAGTTCTCATCCATTAGCTGGCTTCTAACTTTGAACATGTCTGTGATTTACAATGTCAGCCCTTTCTCTCTTGCATCTGATTTGCAGACCAAATACGGAATTGTTTAGCTTCAGTGCCTGGGTTGGTTTTTTTTTTTTAAGATAACTATTAGCTAATCAGGAATTACAGTTTAGAGCAGTTTTTTGGAACAATACCAAAATGTGTTTAATATTGCAGTAATCAGATACTGAAAAAAAAGGTGCCTAGACTAATAAACTGAAACTTCCATGTATAATTGTATAAAATTGTTTTACATAGATGGAATACTGAGTTACCATACCACTAGAATTTTGTTTAGCCTCCTAGAATATTTTTTTTTCGTAAATTATCATCAAAACCTTGAATGCAGAAATCTAACTTCAGTGTATACTTCAGTAAAATACTTCAGTAAATTATGGTTCTAACAGTCTTCTAGTGACACAAATGATGGTTTTACTGTAAGCACGTAGCAAGTTAGGAAGATCTCTTAAGTGACCTACTTTTCAGAGTTCAGAAACCAACTTTTCCTCCTGGTATGTTCAGCACGAGCCCTCTCCCTTTCAACAGAAAAAAATCATTAGCAAACAACAACTTTTCAGCTTTTTTCTTTGTAGAAACCCATCAAAATTATGTTTTTCATGACACTAATCACTACTTAAGGTTTAATAGTAACCAGATGCAGCACTCTGTGATGGATAGCAGCCCCATTTAATCAGACCTCTTTTAATACTTTTGGTTAATGCATTATGACTACATTGCTGTTGCCTAATACTTGAAAGCATGAAATCCAGCTGAAGAGTGACTATATAGAGCTGGCAGCTTCTTAGCTCAATTAATCTGCCTCTTCTGTATATTCTGGGTTACAACTTCTGGCTTTATAGACTTGGGTATGGTTTGGTTTTATTTTTTTTTTTTTTTAAAAAAGCAAACTAAAAAATATTGAAAAGAATAGAAATAGCATTATTGTCTTATGCTTAGGCCTTATGTTAGGGCTTAGGTCTGCCCAGAGCGAATGAAGGGTGAGAAGAGAGCAACTGTAATTTGTGGCCTTGAATATTTCTGCTTTTAGTAAAGCTAGTGGGAAGAATACAATCTCCTTCAGATTTTCACTGTTTCTATGTCTGATTTTGCTTGTGTGTTAAAGTTGTTAAAGAGGCACAAGAATGACCCACTTAATTCTTGAGCTTTGCACTTTTTTTCAAGGCCTGACAGATTTTGAGTGGACTGGGATTTTATAGCACATTAAACATAGGGTCCAGCAATGCCGTTTATACTCTAATTTTAAAAGTCCAGTGTCAGTGACATCTAAGTGATTTCCCTGGTGTGTTTCACACCAGGAAATTCAGTACATCAGACTCAGTTATATGGAGGTTTTAAAAGATCAGGCTAAATATTCTCTTATAAATTCAATGTCATTGACATCATTAACTTGCAGCTGCTTATATGCAGCTGACCAGGAAGACCAAGTGGATGAGGTTCTCTATAGACAGACAGGAGTGACCCTGTGTTCACAAGCCCTGGTCTGCACGGAAGACTTGAGCCACCCGTTATCTGTTGGAGAAACAACATAGCAGGGCATAAGCAATCCAGGAGGTTTCTGAAGTATGTTGATGATAACTTTGTTCTTCAAGTAATAACCAAGGAGGACAGTGCTATGCTGGATAGCGTTTTCACCAACAATAAGAGGCTTCTGCGGAATATACTCCCTCAGCAAATTTGCCAATAACACCAAGTTGTGTGGTGCAGTTGACACGCTAAAGGGAATTGGTGGGATCCAGAGAGACCTTGACAGGCTTGAGAAGTGAGTCAACACAAGACTCGCTTGAGAGCAGCCCTGAGAGGAAGGACTTGGGGATGCTGGCTGACAAGAAGCTCAGTATGACCCAGCAGTATGCACTTGCACCCCAGAAAGCCAACATATGCAGGGCTGCAGCAAAAGTGATCAGGAGGTCAAGAGAAGTGATTCTCCCCCTCTACTCTGCTCTCATGAGACCCCACCTGCAGTACTACTTCCAGCTCTGTGGCTTCCAATACAAAAGGAATGTGGATCTGCTCAAGTAAGTCCAGAGGACTATGAAGATGCTCCAAGGGCTGGAGCACCTCTCCTATGAAGACAGACTGAGAGAGTTGGACTTGTTCAGCTTGGAGAAGAGAAGGCTTTGGGGAGACCTTAGAGCAGCTTCCAGTACCTAAAGAGGGCCTACAAGAAATCTGGAGAGGGACATTTTATAAGAGCATGTAGGGATAGGAGAAGGGAGAATGGCTTTAAACTGAAAGACGGTAGATTTACATTAGAGATTAAGAACAAACTCATTACTGTGACGGTATTGAGAGGTTGCGCAGAGAAGTTGTGGCTGCCCCATCTGTGGAAGTGGTGTCTCTGCCCACGGCAGGGGGGCTAGAACTGGATGATCTTTAAAGTCCCTCCCAATCCAAACTATTTTATGATTCTATGATATTGCAATACATTATTTTTATTTGACTTTAGGATTAGTTGTTCTTCCAGTATTTGCAGTCTGGTATGGTGTTAGAGGTTAGTGAATTCTCACATTTTCATCAAATCCTTTTAAAGCTGAATTAAGTGTTACGAAGTTTATTGTGTTTGCTTCTGCAAGGGTTAGAGCGAGTGAGCTTACTGCCTGAAGTGTTCATGGAAGCAGCAAATATTAAACAAATATTAGACATTACTGGCAAAAAGTAAATTCTAATTGTATGAACTGAAATAACCTTCACAGAAACACGAGCATGAGTACCTCCAAATCAGAAAGGAAACATAGAACCATAGAATCATAGAATAGTTAGGGTTGGAAAGGACCTTAAGATCATCTAGTTCCAGTCACCTGCCATGGGTCAACTCTATGTACTTTGCATTTTAAATACCAGCAATGAAAAAACATTTCTAAAAGACTTCAAGGAATAGAAGATACATAGAACATTAACAAATTATGTATAATGAAACCTGATGCAGTTATAGTTTATATCAAAAGATATAATTCTCTGTCACCTCAGTTGTTCTTTCTTTAAATTATTTATTTGCCTTATCTTATTTTTTTTTTTTTGTTTTGTGGTGCAATTTATTGTTTAACAGTAGGACAGTGAACCCCTCCAGTAGCTTGTGTGGAGGGCATGAAGTCTTAGTCAGTATTGGTGTTAAATCCATACACATATCTTGCAAATGAGATAGATATGACTGATCTTGCTCTGTGGCAGGCAAGATCAGAGGTCTTCTTGAGATTGTTTCCAGACCTGTTTTTCCAGGATTCCAAAGTACTTCTCCAGTAAGCAACTCATCAGTGTTATCTCTGCTGAAGATCTTTATTTGCATGTAGTAACTTTGGTTAATTGAATAAATGAATAGCATTAATAGATCTCAAAAAAATGCAGCTTTTAGATTCAGAAAATCTGCTTTATTGTAAAAAAATGTATTTTTTCATAAGTAGTTCATCATGGGCAAACTTGACTGCTGTCTTCTGAGAAACAGGGTCCAATTCATACCAATTGTATTGAGAACAAAATACTATGTGATGAAAATTTATCCTACTAATGTTCCTCAGTGTACAGTGACTGTATCAAATAGAAATAAAATACCAGTGCATGTGGGATGTGGGTGAATGTGATGTTTATTTCATACTCAGTCTGGTTTAGCAGTTCTTTCTGTTAAGAAAATGAAGAGAGAGACCTTGCTTGCCTCTGTAGTTGCAGTCATATTAAGGAATGACACTATGCTGGTGTCTTTCTGCTCTTCAGTGCTAGCCTTGAAATTAGGAAACTTACAAAGTTCCCCGTAAAGCTACTTCTGTTTCTAAGCATGCAGGTCAAGGTCATTGAAATGTTCAATGATTTAGTGTTGTCAACATTTTAGCATTCAGCACTTTCTGAACACTAGGCTCTCTCTGTGGTATTTCAATACAGCAATATTTATATTCAATACATAGTGATTCTTTTTGAATGCCTTTACAATTAATAAAGATTTTTTATGACTGGACGGGAAGTATGCAGTTGTATATAGTCATGTAAACATAAGCAGATTACATTTAGTAAGGACTGAGGAAACACACCCGTTGCAGGTATGCTCAGAGCTTCCAAAGGCTAATTTGGAAGGTTGAGGAACACTATATTAATAATCTGGGAAAGTTAAAACAGAAATACATCATTTTGCTGCTAAGATAATTAAAAATATGGTCTGTACATTTAGTCTTCATAGCACTGTTATTGTACAGATATCCTGCAAATTATATATTGACATTTTAAAACATATGGCACTATTTTTAACTCCATTATGCTGTTTATAAATTGATGGGATTTGAAACTCTTCTGAAGAGTTCAAGTTCAAGAAGTTCAAGTGGGGCAACGTTAATTAAGTAATTTCTGATTTTCAGTACTGTAGTCTTACTGTTTTTCTCTACTGATATCCTTTTGTGCCTTGAAAACCACAGTGCTAAATCTTAGCCAACTGTTTGAGATTTTTCTGAGAATGCAAATATTTCTAACATTTTGGGACCCAAATTCTTCAAATCAACATGGCACATTAGATCAGATGAGTTTCTGTAGGGCAATGAGTTTAAAACTTAATGAAGTGTGAAAGTGTTTTCATACAAAAAACACTATGCAAAATATGGATATTGGTCATGAGATGAATATTGTAATGTTAAAGAGGAGTATATTAGTAAATATTAATTTAATCTCAGTATCATTTCAGATATCTGTTAGTATCTTAGACTGACCAGCCTTATAAATTGTTCATGCCTTCAGGAAACAAAATAAAATTCCTTTAGGATCAGCTTAATAAATTATGAACAGCTATTATGCATGTAATCAAAGTCACGTTACCCAAGACCTGACTGGTCCCTAATGAACACAGCCATTTTGACCTAATTGGCTGGTGACACAACAACATTTTAACCACAGTTAGACAAAAGGGAAACACCGTACACCTTGAACATCCCACAATGCTAGAGCTGTGTGAGTAATATTGTGTGGATGCTGTGGTTTAAGCTCAGCCAGCAATCCATAACCACGCATTCATTAGCTTACTCCCCCTGTTCCTTCCCCTGCTCCCGGAGGAATCTGGAGGAGAATCAAAAGAATGCAACTCCCACAGGTTGAGATAAGAACAGTCCACTAACTAAGGTATAACACAAACCACTGCTGCTATCACCAATAATGATCACAAGAGAAATACAAGGGAAGAGAATACAACTGCTCACCACCCGCTGACCAACACCCAGCTCGACTGAGCAGTGATTGAACCCTTCCGGGTGACTGCCCCCAGTTTATATAGTGGGCATGATGTACTGTGGTATGGAATACCTCTTTGGTCAGTTTGGGACAGATGTCCTGTCTCTGCTTCCTCCTGGCTTCCCCTCCTCCCTGGCAGAGCATGAGACTTAGAAAGTCCTTGGTCAGACCAAACATTACTGCAACAACTAAAAACATTGGTGTTATCAGCACTGTTCCCAGGCTGAAAGTCAAAACCACAGCACTGCACCAGCTACTAAGAAGAAGGAAAATGACTGCTACTGCTGAACCCAGGGCAGTGGGTAATCTTACAACAGATATTTTAATATAGCATGTGCCTTGTCATAGATAAACTTGCTGGTTTGTGGATGAGTTAAATTCACTTTCTACCATGCTGTGGGTTTGGTTGTTTTGTTTTGTTTTGTTTTTTTGGGTTTTTTTTTTTTTTTTCAAGGGAGTCACAAATATTCTGTTATCCAGACTGAAACAGATTTGACTTACCATATGTTCCATTCATATAGGTATTTGTCCGCCCATTTTCTTTAGAGCATTTGTTCTATATTCGCAAGCTGCAGCTTCGCTTTCAGGATTTTACTCAATTGCTTTTCTTATAATGGGTTTTATTCTACAACTCTGTAAAATCTTTGTTATTTCATTCAGCAATTAACCCAATTAATGTGGCATTAATTTTTATTTTAGAAGTACCTGCAAATAACTATTAAAACCTACTAGAATTAGAAAAAATCTGTTCATTATGGCAGCAAAAGTGTAAATTGGGAGCTTGGCTCATTACTCTGTTGTAAACTGTACATGATCTTAAAATAAGAGGAAAAGTAAGAATGATCTATAATATATGCTTGGCTTTAATTTTCTCCCAAATTCTTTGTGATACTATTTGCTGATAAATGCAAGACATATGAGAAAGGCTGTCTTCAGGATTACATAACAACAAATACCAAAGCTGACAATACCTTATAAAGTAAGACCGAATTTTCTCCAGATATGTGTATTGCATGAGTGAGAACAGTGGCCTTTCATAATCCATCATACATTATCACGGTGCTGTATCATTTGCAACCTGTGACAAAGGAATGAAGTAGTTATGTCCAAGCTTAGTAGAGCTTGTTAGGGCTGTGCAAAATAATCTGAGTTTGCCCTCAAATTTCTCTCCATACAGCCCATTCTTTATGGTATCAGTTATTAGTGTACCTACAGTTCCTTAACTTGCTCAAGTAAGGAAGTGCTATAGTCTCCATTTTGGACATACGAAGCAGAAGGTCAAGCAGGTAAAGACTTACATGTCAGGTGTCACAGAGAAATTCACGGGCAGGGTAATTTGTAATACGCGTCTGTAACTGGATGACAGGCTTCAGTTCTGTAATCAAATCTCTTGCAGCCTACCCTGACCAGGTAACATCAGCAGCTCTTTTTTCTCACACAGAAATACTGCTCAAAGAGATGTTATGCCATTTTTGGTGTTTGGGATTCTCAGGGGCTTGAATGTATCCTTTCCACTAACCTGCAATGGACAGTTTAAGGGCTGCTGATATATAAATAAAAAGAGTTAGTGTAAAGGAGTCTCCCTTGACTGTCATTATCATTGCCCATTTGATGAACAGTAAGCAGCAAAGAGGCAGCTGCCATAGAGGTTGGGGAAACACAACATAAAAAGGCATCTAGAAGATCAGAGATTAAACCGGTCACCTCTCAGTGACAGCTCTCAGTGACAGCTATCTATGCAACTGGATGTATTAGAAACCAGTTCCCTGAGTGGAAGTCCAGATGTGGTATTTTCTAAATTTTTCAAGGCATGCTTTAAAAGAAAAATCAGTTCAGAAAACATGCCCGATGCTTTTTTTTTTTTTTTGGTGAAAAAGATATTTCATGGCTATTTCCAAGTCCTACTCTTTGGCCTCTTCTCTTCGAATTCAACATTACTCTGAAAAGAGCAGAAAAAGTGCAACAAAATTTGCATTTTTAATAGGAGAGATTCTTTTAAATATGCTTATTCATTTTAATTACATATATTTCTGTCTGTTAAGCATTTGAATTCTATAGTACCATGAAAGCCATTAGCGATCCTTTTTTTCTGGATTTGTTTCTCCTCTCCAATTTCTAAATCGGGTATGTTTAGAAAAAAAGCTCACTTTCAGAAAACAAACAGTTGAGTTATTTTCGTCAGTACTGAGCTAATGTTGTACTTTCAAATATATCATTCCCACTACTTTACAATGCCTTACTAATTACACTTAAAGTGTAGCTTTTCCCTTTTGTGTTGGTACATTGAATCTTCACAACTGCCTAGTTTTCTTCCAGTACTGCCAGCTACTCCTTTAAACTTTAACTACACAAAAAGCTCGTATTTTCTGTGAAATGTCAAGAAATGCAATTAACTTTTCTTTGACCTTTTCTTAGCCTTAAGTATACTGCTTTAGAGTCTGAGTATAACAAAGGGTTTTCTTTTGCGTAGTACAAACAAACTGAAATACTGAAAATAAGCCTTAATGCATATATATATCAGGATTGACATGTGTGTGTGTACCTTTGTATGTGCAATATTTCTAAATATATATTTGTATGCATGTATACATAATACAATGAACATAAAGATGATGTGTATCATGTACATACAAACTGCAAATATATTATCTTTCATTAGCAGGAAGCATGCTTTAGAAATTTGTCCCAAAATGTTCCATGTCTGTCACTGTGCAGATCTTTTCCCAGTCAAGCCGTGTATCCTAAACCAACAAAGTAGATCATAAGTAAGCTTTACATTACAAATGTAAGGGTATGCATAGTGCGCAGTAGGTCAGCAGGAGCCCCACTTTCCTGTTAGGGACTCGAATGCACCCTCCCCTGTAGAGAAGTTGGCTGTTTGGCCTCGGGGCCAGCATTGGCAGCACGGCTGCCCAAACTTGCACCAGGGAAACTGCTGTGTAAGAAGCAGCTTTGACGAGGTGAGTGGTTCCGGAGAGGCGCCTTCAGCACCAGAGCAAGGGGAAACCCAGCGCCCAGGAGCTTCGATCCCGAATGGCCAGAACCACCTACGGAGCCCCGAGGCCTTGACAGGGCCTGCCCAGGAGCCGGCAGCCAGCCTGGCGCAGCAGCACACTCATAGAGGGCAGTGCCTGGAGGGATGGCACTGCTGGGGAGGATGAGCACCGGCTGGGGAGCACGGCAGCGGGCTTCGGCACAGCGGTTTTCGCAGGCTGGGACCAGCATCGCGGCAAGCTTCGGTGGTGCGGTCAGACAGCGGTCATCCAGACAGTGCTCCAGGATGGCCGCCTCTTGGCAGGAAGCGAAGAAACCCGGGTCCTCTCTGCTGGCCGGGAAGGACATGGCAACCCGGCGACCCAGAGGGCCCTCATAAACATGTAGCTGTCCAGGCGTCTGACTGTAGTGAGTGCCAGAGCCTGTCAGTGGTGTTAGATGATAGCTGTGTAAGATGTGACCAGGCTGATGATTTTCTTTGCATGGTGGCATGGCTACTAGAAGAGGTGGAATGGCTAGGGAACATAAGGGAATATGAGGAGGAGACTGATGAGTGGAGCCACACTCCACCACCCCTGGGAAAAGCAAGCCAGCCACCTGAAAACAAGAACTTGAGGATCTCCTACCTTCTTGCCATGAGGCAGATGAAAGGGACCTCAGAGACAGGGGAGGTTGGTAGCAGGTTACTCCTCGGAGTAGACAGCATATTACTCCCCAGCTCATGTCGACTTCCCAAGTACCCCTTTACAGCAGATTGGAGGCCCTGGTACTTCAGGATCTGGAAAGTGGGCAAGGTGATGCTATCCTTTATTAGTCTTCCAGGTGGGCAATGAAGAAATCTCTTCAAGAAGCCTGAGAGGACTCAAGAAGGACTTCAGGAAACAAACTGGGGCTTTGGGGTGACCGGTTCAGGGGTTGAGAGTCCAAGTAGTGTTCTCATGCTTCCTTCTAGTCACAGTGACAATGGTTACATCACAAAAATGTCAATAATTAGTTCCTGGCTCTGTGACTGATGTCAGCACCAGAATTTTGGGGGTTTTGACCATGGGTCAGCCTACACAGCACTGGGCCTACTGGAGGCAGATGGGGGTCCCAGAGGGGGAAAAGGATGCTAGCCCAGGAGCTAGCAGGGCTTATAAAGAGGGCTTTAAACTAGGTTTGAAGGGAGAAGGGGATAACACTAGGCATGCTAAACGTGAGCCATGGGGTAGTGTGCTGCTGTTGGAGCCCAGATCCCTGGGGCAATTTAAATGCTTTTATGCCAATGTCTGCAGCCTGGGCAACAGGAGGAGCTGGAAGCCATTGTGCAGCAGGGAAATTATGACATAATCACCATCACAAAACATGGTGGAATGATTTGTATGATTGGAGTGCTGCGATGGATGGCTAAAGGCTCTTCAGAAGGCACAGGCAAGGAAAAAGAGATGGTGGGGTTGCGTTGCATGTCAGGGAGTGCATTGACTGCCTTGAGCTAAATGTTGTGAGTGAGAAGGCTGAATGTCTGTTGATGAAGATCTTCACTGATGATCTGGATGAGGGTTTGAGTGCACACTCAATAAATTTGCAGACACCAAACTGAGTGGGAATGTTAATCTGCTGGAGGGTAGAAAGGCTCTGCAGAGGGATCTTGACAGGCTGAATGAATGGGATGAGGCCAACTGTGTGAGGTTCAACAAGGCATAGTGCAGGTTCTGCACTTGGGCCACAACATCCCCACGCAACACTCCAGGCTTGGGGAAGATTGGCTGGAAAGCCTCTCATGGAAAAGGCCCTGGGGTGCTGATTGACAGAGCTGAACATGATCCAGCTTGTGCCCAGGCAGTCAAGGAAGCCAAGGGAATCCTGGTCTGTATCAGCAATAGTGTGGCCAGCAGGGCCAGGGTACTGGTCATCCCCCTGTACTGAGCACTGGTGAGGCTGCACCTCAAATCCTGTGTTCAGTTCTGGGACCTTCACTAGAAAAGAGATACTGAGATGAAGTAGGCCCAGAAAAGGGCAATGAAGCTGGTGAAGGGTCTGGATCACAAGTGTGATTAGGAATGGCTGAGGGAACTGGGTTTATTTAGTCTGGAGAAGGGAAGGCTCAGGAGTGACGTCATCACTTTCTGCGACTACCTAAAAGGAGATTGTAGCGAGGTGAGGGTTGGTCTCTCCTTCCAGGTAACAGTGATAGGATGAGATAGAGGCCTCAAGCTGTGCCAGGGTAGGTTTAGGTTGGATATTTGACAATATTCTTCAGAAAGAGGGTGCTCAGGCATTGGAACAGGCTGCTCAGGCATTGGAACAGGCTGCTCAGGCATTGGAACAGGCTGCCCAGGGCAGTGGTGGAATCACTGTATCTGGAAGTGTTTAAAAACTCTGTAGATGAGGCCATCAGTGACATGGTTTACTGATGGTCTTGGCAGTCCTGGGGTAGTGGTTGGACATGATGATCTTAGAGGTCCTTTCCAACTAAGATGATTCTATGATTCTATTCTATGATTCTGTAAGTGAAAGCCTGTCCCCATTTGCTTGGAATCTGCTCTTAAGCCCAGGTCTTTGCCCTCAGCCTTCACTGTAGCTACCCTTCCCATGCCTGGCAATGTGCTTTCCTGTTTCCTGCCCTGACCTCCTGACCTGCCTTCGTCCCAGGCTTGCCTTATCTCTGTGGGTTTGTCTGGCTGTCACTGGGCTGCGGGTGGTCTTGTTTGCTGTCTCCAGACCTGGTCCTGTTACTGATTTGCTGACTCAAGTTCTTGACTTGACCTTGGACCTGCTGCAGGCCTATGGACTTGTCTGAGGATCAGGATTCTAAGCTGAACCTTGTTACTGTTGCTGGACCTGTCCTGCTTCGCTTGTTAGGTTGTTGTGAGCCTGTGTTCCTTGTCACTGCCCATGCCTGCCTTTCTCTCATGTTTAGCTCTCAGTTTCCCTTGTTGAGCAACCTGCTTCTGGTACTCCTGACATTAGGCATATAATATATATTTTTTAAAATCCAGGCCTAATCACAGACATAATTTACCTTAATTTAGATTTGTGGTTACTAAGCTTGGTGATCAGATTCCTAGAAGCATTTCAAGTTGAGCGACCAAACAACGGAAATCACATTTAGATGAAGTTCTAGCCCTGAAGCTCCTTATGTATTTAAGCTTTTTAAATAAATTCATGGCAGGGCCTAAATCAGGTAGCCAGAGGCAGAAGTTATCAGATTTATGCCCATTTTGGAAAATACAAAAGATGTAGGTGAATAACATTTTACCTGCCAGTGACTCCATCCTGAGAAGGCTCAGCAATCCCCTTTTTCTAGAGTGATTGTCTGTACGTACTCAAGAAACAAGCTTTTGGTTGTATTCTTATTCATCACATCTGCCAGCCTACTCAATGTCGGTCAAAAGTTCTTCCTAGCATTAGAGAACTTCAGCAAGGGTCCTATTTTTATTGTCTTGGGAAACAACATTTGGCATTGACCAAACTGGTATTTTTAACTTCTCTCTTCTCTAACATCATCCCATTTCTGGATATGTTATTGCAACAAAATAACCATTTGGATGATCATCTCTGTGGGCTTTCTGGAAGAAATGGTTGACTTTCAATTTATGAGAATGAAATTAGTAGTGAGGACATTACATGTAGAGAATACATATGACAATAAGTAGATGGAGCTGAAGTAACTGAGGCAGCTGAGAGAATCTTTTGTATGGTGTTGCTTTCAGCAACAAAATTCTCAATTTGGACATACATATTCAGAAAAATATTAGATGAAGAAAACTGAAATCTCTCTTCCTGTCATATCCTTCCTTATGTACTTTTATATTTTATGTATGTGATCTAAGGCAAAAATGAAGTTAGCTCAGTGATTTATAAGTTGGTAAGTAGGAGATAAGATCAAATGCAGCTGCATATTTCTGTAAAAAAAGTGATTAATTTAAATCAGGTCCTTGAATCGTTTATGAAACAGCAGAAGTCAGAAATCTTTCAGGAGATTATTTTCTATATGGTGTTTTTGTCCAAATTTATATTATTTTGCATTAGCATTTTGGCATTCTTTTTAAAAGTAGAGACAAATGTAGATTTCTAATGCTCTATTATAACTTCATCAGTTTTGGTTATAAAAGCTGTGTCACCATAAAAGTAAAATAAATTTTTTATGGGTTTTTATACCAGTTTTCTCATTTTGGGAACTAATATTCTTAACGTTAAAAATTATGTCAGAGAAAAAACTAATTGAAGAACTGTAAAAAACAGTTGAAAAATTATTCAAGGCAAAAATTAAATCAATAATGCTCCCCAGAAATGGAAAGAACTAAATACATTTCTTGATAATATTATAATAGGTTTAATTATCTGCTATTGAGAAAAGGCTTACTAAGCATTTTTAGATTAGTTTTGCAAATTATTTGACTGGGCATAGTTTTATGATTTAGATACAGGCATCATTTGGGGAGCAAGAGTGAAAACTAAACATCATTCAGAAACTCCCGTGTGAATGTTGGTGAGTAGTTAGTCATATGACTATTTACTTGGACCCCCCCACCTTATGTGAACTGATTGCTGGGTGAAACAACATGTTTCAAGTTCAGCTTGCAAAGATTTCCTTGTAATTGTGGGTTTGTGAGTGTTTCAAATGAATCACCAAAATAATATCTGTGTGTGTAGGTGTTTCATATAGCTGATTCAGGTAATTCTAGGATAAAGGGTGGGGGAGAGGTGGGGAAAGACAAAATTCAGACTTATCCCTTCTACAGCTGTAGCAACATTTGTATCGTACCAGAGGATTTCTGAATGTTTTGGATTTGTGCTAATGAGTCCTCCTTATTCTTTAAGTAAGAAGTAGCTTGATGGATGCACTCTATAGGAACTCCTAATTTCACTCTGTTTCTTAAATGTTTAATGAGATTATATTTGCAATGAGACAGTCTCTTGAAACATGTTATTTACACATAGCCATGAGTACTCTTTAGCAGATTTGCAGCTCAATTCTGCTCCTGCCAAAATGCAGAATATCTGCTAGCTTAAGTGACATCAAAATTTGGCACCTGATACTTAAATATAAAGCATCTCAAGGGTTGTTCTCCATAACACACTCACAGTCTGTACATAACTCCCTGCAAACTGATGTTCCCTTCTCCTGGCATGATGTAAAGTAGTTGGATCTGGGGTTCATGACTACACACAGGATATTTGCAAACTAGGTATCACTTACAAAGCAAGGAGGACAGCATGAAACTTCCTACTAGGGAGCATGAAAATAGTGTGTGATCACCCTTATTTACAGTTTCACTGTAATTCCAGCTTTGCTTATATGCTTGAACATTTGATGCTAATTTGACCTCTAGAATTGATCTATAAATTGCACTACTGTATATATCATTTACTGTATTTTCCAGCAGCATGTGGAAACCAGTCACCTCAGAATGTCATTGTTCGGGTGTTGTACAAGAAAATAAAATATAGCAATTCTAAGACAGGGATTTTTTTGTCTTGCTGCAGAATTTAGGACTGATTCTCACTGAATTGTTTCAGACCCGTGTTTTTACTTCCATTTGTACTAAGAAAAGAGCTATTCAGTTCTATAAATGCTGTTAGTTACAAGTTAGAGTTAAAAGGCTGTTTCACAGATTCACTTTGCTTGTATGGATGGAAATCCTAAGCTAAATTTATGTTCCTTTATGTTTTCTGTTGGGTTGTTTTGTCTTTTTTTGTTCGTTTGTTTGCTTGTTTGGGGTTTTTTTTATGGTTATTGGTTTTGTTTTTTTTTTTTTTTTTTTTTTTTGTGGGGGGTTGGGGTTTGTTTTTGGGGTTTTTTTTTTGGTTTTTGGTTTGTTTTTTTTTTTTTTTTTTTTTTTTTTTTTGGAGGGGGGTTGGCTTTGGTTTTTTGGTTTTTTTGTACTGATGTTTGTTGGAGTAATTCTCTTCTGTGTGAACAGCCATAAGGCCCTTATGCTGAAGAAATCGCTTCCAATTCCAGGTGATGAATGGTCTAATACAAGCAAGATTTGGTCCATTTGTTTAATTCTGTTGAACTGAATTACCTTTTGTAAAAGCAGCATTCAACAATTTCATGTACATGAAAATACACTGATCCCAGTTGTCCTTTTGTAGAACAGTGTGTCAGCTATTCCACTGAGTAGCTCTAGTGGAGATACTCCAGGTAAAAGCATTAGTTACAGGGAATTTGGGCTTTACTTTTAGGAGCAAATTATGTGGTCCATGGGGTAGCCCTGTAGCCCAATCACAGCAGGTTTGTATTCACCAACTTCATGAACTCTTTTACCTTGTTTCATAGAGCATTTCCTATTTTAAGCATTATGTTTCTAAGCTTATGAACAAGTAAAATGTGTTTTGTTTCTAAATACAGTTTCTTACAATTAAAATCTCTGCAATCCAGTATATTATTTCCTGCTGATTTAGCACTGTTAGTATTTGGTAAGAATGTGAGGAGAGGAGAACTGATGAATTCTTGAAGCACCAAATAATCATCAAATAATTTGCCTTCTGATGTAGATTAGGATGCCCAAATTAAAGTACTTCCAGAAATGCAAGTCTGAAGGAGCTTTTGACACACATAAGGTTCAAAATCTGTCAGGATGATTCAGAAGATATGATAGAAAAGAAACTAATCCAGGTTTTGAAGTATTTTATGCTCAGCTTTAAAAAAATAAGGAAAGGCTCCTTGAATTCCTATCTGACTAGAAAGAATTGCAGGAAAAATTAGACTCTTTTCATTAACTTAATCCAGAATGAACAATGCCTGCGCAAAGCACAATAGATATGTTTAATGGTGTTTATTTAATTCCACTTCTTAGAAGTGTTCTGTATAAACCTACTTCCTAACTCCTGTTATTGTTTGATCTTCAGAATTTGAGGGTTTTTTGTCTTTATTCTGGTCTTTCTTTGAATGTCAGAGCAATATATGTAATGAAAAAGTCTTCTGTGGAATTTCTACTGATCTTGGGATTAATTTGTTTTCTCTTAGAAATTCAGTAGGACAAATACACTTGTTTCACCACCTTATATGGAAAAAAAATTAGAAATGAAACAATGAATAAGGAACACTGTTCAAGTTTATTTATTTTTATTTTTACACATTCTTTGTGAAGCTAGCATATCAACTCATATTTCAGCTCTTTGATATGTTCTAGCTTCATATGACACATGATGTTTGCAAGTCTCTTCAGATGCTAATACAGGCCACAGAAAAGCGTCAGTCAAGTTGTGATTAATATAGCTTTTCATTATTCCTTAAATATGTGTACGAAATTCAACACCCTTGGGCATCATGTGCATGATTGAGTTACCTGCAGAAAGACTGTTGGTTTATGACTGAATGACCAGGTTATTTACATGATTTGTACAGATTTTAAATTCTAAAATACTCCCTTGCGCATACTCTTAATTTAAAAGGTAATCCTGGCATAATTTCATTGTATCCTTATGCCATTTACCTAGTCCCAGAGAATATACCTCAGAGAATACAGGTACAAGTATGTAGCTATGAAAATACAGGTTCATTTCACAGCCTCCAGACACCTCACCGCTGCCTGTCAGGAATATAAAAAGGCGCCTTACAAGTTTTATTTAGATGGAAACATTGCATAATCTATATGCTGTGTTGTGGGTAAAAGAGCTTTAAAACTGGTTTATACCAGTTCGTCATGCCACAATAGAAATGTTTGTTTGTTTGCTTTTTAAAAGAAGGCCTATTCAAGTAACAAAACTGAATATATTCAACATGAGATACTTAATGTGACATACTAACAAGGCAAGTTACATTGTAAAAGGGTTCTCAATTCTAGGTCATATCCCTGTGCAAGTAGAAGATGCTGTTTTCACAGTAGACATTGAATTGTATTTATCACCTTTTAAATTCATCTGCTATTTTATCAATCAATAAGTGAAAATAATGAGATACTTTGTATTTCTTGCAGCCCTCTTTCACTTTTATGATTTTGAACCCTTCCCTGGGTTAAGTTCGTGTTTGTGTTCTTTGATCAGGAATTTTCTTCCTAGTATTTGCGTGGTGTCCCCAGTATTGGGGACAATATGTATCAGTATGAATTGTGCTTGAGTATGATGTATGCTGTAGCACTGTGTAAACCTTAAAGAATAAGCCACTCTGAACAGTACATGGCAGTATCAGAAATCACTTTAACAGGTGATCAAACACAGAAGCAATATAATGTTTGAAAAAGAAGCAAATTTCAAATTACATGCTTAATATGATTCAGAAATCATCACAAGTTCAATACACTTGTACATGTACATTAACATACATATTAAAAAATTCTAAACATTAATTTTTTTTTTATTTTTGTTTGTTTGTTTGTTTAAACTTTTATTGCCATGAAGTAAAATAGGATTTATCTTGTTGCAAATTTAGGCCTTGCTGCTGCAGAGATTTACAGCACTGAATAGGACTGTTTTATACAGTCTACAGTATTCCTCAGAGATTCAACTGAACATAGTGCTTAGTTGACATCATGCGGTAGTCTTTGTAGAAATGAAGCCTAAACCTTTTATTATATTTAGATACAGAGGGGTATGAATTACAAATTATTTTCAATACTAATTATGAGAACAGTGCACATATGCAGTGCAACCATATTATTCCTCATGTCTAAGACACATTATCTTAGATAGACAAGTCCAGAAAAGAGCAAGAAATGAAGTTGTGGCTTGAGGAGATGATCTGTTCAAGATCAGTGCAGCAGGTCAGCAGAAGACCCTAAACTAGGATTTAGGAGATGCTCACTTCATGTTTCTTCTTGTCCAGGAAGCCACTCATTCCTGGCAATCAGATTTGAAATTTAGGCAGCAGTAAGGCAAGAGAGAAACATGTTCTGTCAAGAAGGTGAGAGATTTGTTTTTCATGTTTGTATCATGACCAAAAGTATTTTGGTATTAGTATTCCTCCAGTTGGTAGAGTATTTAATCAGCTGATAATGATGATCCTGCTTACATCATATGAAGATATACTTAGTGATTCTTTACTTCCAGTTCTAGAGGTAGAGGATATTTTTATCAATGGCAGCCTTTACCTGTCAGTTTTTTTGTTCTTTTGTTTTGGTTTTTTGTTTAATGAGGCCACAGAAAAACATGGTCTGATGTATATTATGTGTATGAATCAGGGCCAAATAGGCTGATTTAAAAAGTGATTTCTATTTGAGAGCAAAGAAGTATCAGATTTATCCCTTTTACTGTAGTTCTTTTTATGTTCATTGAATGTTTCCAATTAAATGTAGCTAAGCATTATGATACACTATTTTCAGGGTCACATTCAGACAAAGAAAACTTCAAGAAAAAATAAAGAAAACTTGATTATTCTTTGTCTTTTAGACAAACTGTAGAAATATTTTTCTGCCTCTGTCACTTGTAACCATAATGAATTCTTCCTGTACATTTAAGTGACCTTTTCCTGCTGTTACTTATTTGAAATAAAGAGGTGTCCAAACGTCTTATTCAGGACTGGGTCCTATTCTGCTAGGTTACTGTGCATGGGTGTAGTCTGAAAAGTTTATACACTGCATACAATAAAATACAGAAGTGCTTTAGTGACTAAGGTAAGCTGTTTACCACAGCAGCTCACAGGACTCATTGCTGAGGATTAACCCTAAATATTTCTGTGCACTTTAAATTCTTTTCTTTCCCCATTGCCTCATTAAAATGCAATATGTACAAAGCCATATTCCACATCTTTCACTAGAAAAAAACTTTGTTATTTGGTCTGTGATAACTGTAAATGAGTACGTCATGAAGTCTCTGCAGAAAACTAGCAGAGCAGCAGATCTCATAAGCTTAATTGCAGCTTATTCTGCTTTGGATCTCCTCACCAGCCCATTTTAACCTTGAAACCACACAAACAATAAAGCTAATGCTAAGGAAGTGGCAGAGTATGCAGACAAGTGGAAGAGCTGTTCTCTGCAGTAGCAACACAATATTAGTTCAGTAACTTGACCATGAACCTGCACAGCTTTACTTCTGTGAATAAAATTCCTGGATTTATCTTTTAGACAATCTGCCTGTTTCTGTGAAATGCCTGCAAACCTACCGTGTGAGTCTTCCTCTGTCTAATGTGGTGGTTGAGGAGGTACGTGGCTGCTATAGTGGCCCTTTCTGTCTGGAATATTAAGGTGAGGTTAAAAATCACCTGGAGTCTGTCTGTTGTGCTTGTATCACAGTGATTTATTTTCCTCAGCATTTCAGTCCTGTGTATTCAAAACCGAAGTGCGGTGGTGTTTTTTGTGTCAGAGTTAGTTGCTGCTGTGGTTTGAGCACAGTCAGCAACTCAGCCATGCAGTCCTCGCTTACTCCCCTTCTTCCTCCCTCCAGAGGGATGGGGATGAGAATTGAAAGAATGTAACTCCCACAGGTTGAGATAAGATCAGTCCAGTAACCAAGGTATAGCACAAACCACTGCTGCTGCCACCAAAAATAATAATGATAAGGGAAATAACAAGGGAAGAGAATAAAACCACCCACCACCTGCCAACGGATAAACAGCCCCACCGAGCAGTGATCTAGCCCTTCCAGGTAACTACCCCCGGTTTATATAGTGGGCATGACGTGCTATGGTATGGAGTACCTCTTTGGTCAGTTTGGGTCAGGTGCCCCATCTCTGTTTCCTCCCAGCTTCCCCTCCTCCCTGGAAGAGCATGAGGCTCAGAAAGTCCTTGGTCGGACCAAACATGACTGAGCAACAACTAAAAACATCAGTGTTATCAGCACTGTTCTCAGGCTGAAAGTCAAAACCACAGCACTGCACCAGCTACTAAGGAGAAAAATGACTGCTACTGCTGAGCCCAGGACAGTTGCTAGATTTGCTCATGAGCACAAAAGGAGCCTGTCTTCTGTCCTCATCAATTTATGCCAGTAAAACAGAGTGGGGCTGGTTTAAGATGCATTTTATATACAGAGATGTTCCTATTAGATAGTCAACAGTAAATAGATGGAAACAATATTTTCCTATCATTCTTATTTTGTCTCCCAAACAGTCTTTTGTTACCACAGGAAAATTTTGGAATCTTTGTTTTTCTTCTATGTTGTACATGGCAAGTTTGGTTTATTAACCAAGAGCTGCCATTTTCTAACACCACGTACAATTTTCTAGTGGTAGGATTACTGAAAAGGACAGAAAAGAAATACATATTTCTTTTCTACTTCTCCAGTTGTGTTCACACTTGACAGCACTCCATGCATAGTTCAACCAGTCTTTTCCTCCTGGGTAGCTGATCAATAAGCCAGTTTCCTTGCTGTTTGAGTCTTTAATCGAACAACAGAGGAAAGGAAAAGCATTTCAGAGCATAAGAAAACATGCATATAAACTCACAGTATTGACAGAAAGACTCCAGGGCAGAGCTACCAGAGCAGAAATTGCAACTCTGTGGAAGCCACACAGTAGGCATGTGCTGGCTACGAGGCAGAGGCAGTGATGGTGTCTGCCTATTACCCTACCTTCTATTACAGGTATACTGCATGGTTTAACACATTTTGGAGATGAACCCAAAACTCTTATTGGTTAATAAAGCTGGTGGAACATCTGATGATTTTTAAAAGTAGCTTTAATATGGAGTCCTACCTGCTCTCTCTTTCTCTCATGTCTTCACTCTGGTGGTACCACTATGTTTGTCACACTACACACTTTGCCAGTGAAATTGCAGGTAAATGCATATAAAGAAGGAAGCATTTCCACTTTCATTATTTGACAGTGGCTGTTAAACCTAGTGCAACGAAGTTATGCTATCACTTTCAGTCCTTCATGCCACTGCATTAAAATGTTGGTAATGGTAATCAACATAAAACCTTCCTATTGTTCATAGAACCTGAGTCCAAAGAAATGCTTCACAAGATAATCTGGCTTATCAGTTTCTCTCAAGACAAATCAATCAATCGTCTTCAAATAGATGCTTTTCTTAAAAGCCGTGGATGATGGGGATTCCTCCATCACCCAAGCCAATCTGTTCAATGCTTCACTCTTGTCATAGTTAGGCATTTTTCCACTCAGGGACATGAATCTTCCTTGTGGGACTCCCTAGGCCAACTTCACTTCCTTCACCCTGATCTCCACGCGCAGTCTTGTCATGTGGAGTGCATGCAGTTTTGCACTGTTGCTGTGAACTGCTCATGGCCCGTGCTCCAGGAGGAAAGCAGGGAGGAAGGATGGAGAGATCTTTACGTAGTTGGAGGGCCTGTTGCAACTCGTTCTGAAACAAGCTATTTCATACGCTCTGCCCTGTCACCACTTCTCACAAAACACGTCTTCTGAAATAAGTGCCTCTGTGGATGTCACTATTTCTGTTTCTCCCTTACACCGGGTAAAAGGGGCTTGTTTTCGCAGAGGCTTCCCAGCCTTCCCTGCGGGGGGTGAGGGGGGGGGCGGTTCTGTGCCTCCTTCTCTCCTGCTGCCTGCGGCAGGGGTCCCCCTCCCCTATCCCCACGCCTTCAATTATTGATGGTGGCGTCGGCCGCCCGCGCTTGCCTCCGCGCCGCGCCCAGCTGCACCCCTCTGCGCTCCCCCTTTCTCTCCCCAGCGCTGCCGCAGAGGCTTCGCCGCAACGCGAAGCCCACACCGCCACTTCGATCCGCCCCTCCTCTGGTCCGTCACGCCTGGCGGCTTCTCCGGGAGGCTCGGCGCTCCCTCCCGCAGCAGCTCGCCGGGAGCAGGCGGGGAGCGGAGCAGCCGGGAGCGCCCCGCAGCCCAGTCGCGCCGCGGCTTTCCGCCGCTGCCCCGCCGGTCGGTAAGTGATGCTTCGGGCAATCAGACGGCCGCTGCTGCTCCCGAGCAACTTTTCCCTTTTTTCTTTTTTTTTTTTTTTTTTGTTGGGGGGGGACGGGACTTCAACTTTTCCAGGCGACTTTCGGGGGGTTTGCTCGCCGGGTTGAGGGTAGAGCTCTCTGCGGGGCGGGCCGGGGTGTGCAGGGAGCTCGGTGTTCCCTCGCGTCTCAGCTGTGAGCGGAGGAGCAGTCTGTGCTCGGCTGCTGATCACTCCAGCTCTACCAAGAGCTCGGTCGGTCTTCTGCGCCGTCTGACTAGGTTGCAGAGATCCGAGCGTCTAATCTCTGCTTTTGAAGCTGATCGGCGTATTAAGACTGGCAGAACTTTTGCGCGCTAGGGGAGCAAAAAGCCAGGGGTGTTGAGGTTCGCAGAGTCCAGATATTTGAAGAAAACATGCTTACAGATGTCCTAGCGGTAAGGATAGTGAGGAGAATCAAAGATGCAGGGAGGGTGTCAAGACTCCAGCTCCTTAGGGAACCTACACTTCTAAGATGTGTTTAGAGGAGAAACGGTAGGGTTGTGAACCCTGCAACAGAAAAACAAAAAAAAAAAAAACAAAAACCCCACCCCCCCAAAAAAAAAACAAAACCCAAAAAACCCTCTCAAGAACCCCAAACAATTTAGGCGCTTTTGAAAACTATGTTGGTTTTCTCACTCTAGGTGGCATTAAGGACTGTATCTCATACTGACTGTGTTGAGAGAATAGTTTAGCATTCATGACCCATAGAGGGGATGGTGGACTCTCTTACAGCTTTAGGAAGGGACTTTGCCGAAACACACCCAGTTGCTGCTTTCCTAGTTCTTCAGGGATTTAGATCCTGAGGTGGTTCTGGCAGTATATGGGCAGGGGAGCACAGAGAAGTCACCGTCCTAATCTGAGGGTTAGGAAGAGCCTTGGGGATTGTGACTTTTTGGCGACTCCATCCAATTTTAAGAGGGTGGCAAGGCAGAAGAGCCTTAGGGATGCAAAAAGGCGAAAGAGTGGGTCTGGCAGTCCTGAGTGGAGGCAAGACACCCCAGGGACCTGAGGGCTGATTGAAATGGGGGTAATGGAGCATGGATGTCGCTGACAAGTCTTAAGAGCTTAATTCTGCCAAGTAGTGTGGGTGCAGTGTGAGTGGGGGGCGAGAGTGGGAGCTGAGTCATGGGGCAGCCGTGGCACATCTGTACAGAAATGGGGAGGCTGAGATGAGAAGGAAAAGGTGAGAAAGAAGCCCATAAAGATAGGCAGGGGGGAGGCAAATCATCTCTTCAAAAGAAGCTGAGATCACATTGTGAGACTCCTCTGTGATTGATAGTACCCTTCTCTCCTTACAGGGTTAGGAGGCTGATGAGTGTAACTCCGGTGGAGGGGGTGGCAGATTGCAGTGGTTAGTATAACACAAGGGAAACCTACTCAGCCAAACATAACTGGTACTGCTGATACTTGGGCTGCATTGCGCTGCAGTGCAGGGAGCTCACTGCAACTTCTGCCTTAGGAGGGAGAGGGAGAATTGATCTGTAGAGGTGGCACAAACTGCCAAAATGACTGCTTTGTGGGGGAATTGCAGATAGAACTGGAAGCAGAGATGTAAGTGGATTTTGCAAGGAACTTCCTGATGAATTTACAGTTAACCACAAAAGATTTAGGGGAAAGAGGGGAGAAGAAAGGGCAGGAGGGAAATAAAAAAAGAAGAAAAAGAAAAAACCCAAACCAAAACCAGCAACACTCAAACCAAATGAAATCCTTCGCTCAGAAAAATTGTAAATGATATACTTCTGTTGCTTTCCTCTGAGTTATGTATGGGAAAGAACCGTGGTTTTACTATGCCACATATCCTCCTGAATTGCTGAAGTTTTACAATGATCTTCTTTGTCTTATTATTTGTTCTTTGACTGATGTCCCTGTGGGAATGAAAACTACTATTGCACTATTTTGTGCAATATTCATAATTTTCCCTGTAATTGTGCATTTATTCATCATTTTCACAGAGAATAAGGCACCATAGTAAAGCCAAGACCCCTTTTCTTCCCTTCCCTCTCACCTAGCCATTTTCTGCAATTTTACGTAATGATAACATCCCATAAATGTTAACATTAAATCTTACTGATTTGGTCCTTTTTTAAAAAAATAATGGTATTTTTCTCTAATGTGGGAGTGAGAAGCTTTTCTGTATTCCAGAGAAGTGCAGAATACACTGAAATACAGTCACAATAAGTTCCAAATAGACTTAAATTTATATTTGTAGAAAAGCTTTGCGTAGGCTAATATGAACAAAAAGACTGTCTGTCAATTAAAATTGACACATTGAGCCTCCAAACATCTTCAAATGATACTTGAAGAAGAAGAAACTCTTTAATGTTGGTATTTCTGAAGCTGTATTCCTACTGCTTATTCAATAAATATGACCCTTAATATCAGTGTTGAAGACTAGACATAGACTTTCCCTGATGGCAACTTGATGTAAAATGTCTTTGCATTCTGGAAAAATAGATTTGTATTTGGACAAATGATATCAAATCAAATGTTTTCTGATTATTTATTTGATAAATCTAATCATTTTTTAATAATAGTGAAGCAAAGATGTTTGCTAGTTTTTTTTTCTCAGTTGTCAGCAACACGCCAGAAAGATGTTTGCAACAAAGGAAAATCAATGAAGTGATCAGTTATGTTTGCAAAACATGTTGTTACCTCAGGTGACAATATGAAACCTATAATCAATTTTGTAAGTGCCTGAGTGTATAAGCTTTTATAAGTTGCCTGCAGTAATGGTGGATGTCAAATTATTTTTGTAATGGTGTGTTCCAAAGCACAGAGGACAAATGTTTGTTCACAGTGGTCCTGATCATCCGATTAAAATTGGTGTGAATTCTATTGTAGATTTTGGTGGGAACCACAATGAATTCAGCTCTATAGTTAGCTAGTAGTTTTGTGTGAAAATACTATCAATGAAGATATTTCAGTCTCAGTCATATAAAAGTTGTTTCAGCATCATAGGCAGATCACTTGGATTGTATGTTGCTGTGAATCTTTGCAACCCATATGCATCACAGGATGCATATCAATGGTTGTTTAAACAAAAGCTCATCAATTAGATTAAATGTGTTTGCAAACCTGTGATAGGGAAAGCACAGCTGCTGCCACCGCCTTCGTATTATGTGGTGTAGCGCATAACATTTTCCAATTGAAACAGAATGGAGTCCTTTTTAAAATGATTCAGATGGCTGGATTTAGAGCTTGTCTTGTAAGTGTAAGCAGTAGAATGGAAAAATTAGTTGAAAGTATGCTCAAAGTATTTACACTGGGAAGAAAAAGGCAGTTTTTAATTTTTCTTTTAAATTAGCTGTTTCAGTTTTTAATTAAATGTGATATATTCTCTCATAGCTATGCTACAAAATGTGGTGAGCCTTCTTTTTCCGTAAAACACTAGTTGATAGCCTCACATTTTAATTCATTAATTTTGTGTGTTGCTAACTGGCTCTTCTGGAGACATCCTAAACATTCAGATTACTCACTTGCCTGTAAATATACATGTTGCTGTCTGTGCTATGTTAGGTTTGGTTTCAAGTCACTATTTTTATGCCAGTGAGAGATAAATATGTTTATATTAAATATAATCAAATGCAAATTTCTTTTTTGCGATGATTACTGAAGCTGTTGTCCTCTTACTAAAAACCAAACAGAGGGGGTAAAGCAATGCTGAGCAAATCCTTTCCTCCTCTATGGTTCAAACTCTTAGTCAATTTCCTAACCAGAGAGGCTAATAAAAGTTTAAATGTTGCAGACACAACAATGAAATTGATTCAGGTATAATGCAGTGTAAAGCGACTAAGATACCATAACGTCATTTCATTTTTAAGACTGAATTCTTACCTCTGCCTTCATTTCTGCTGGCCAGCTGCTGGCAGTAAAGACCTTCCACACATCAACAGACCACCAGAGATTTTCATAATTAGGTGGGCATTCCATCCAAATATTTCTAATTCAACTAAAACTGCACCATATTGAAAATGTGAATGATACCTAACATGTAATGTAGCTGTTTCAGCACACACAAGGCATATAGCTTCATACTGATCTGAGACTCCTGAAAAATCTGGTGTTGCTGCAGCTTCATGTTTCCTTGCCAGCAGCAAGATTTTCTCTTAAGACAAAGCAGCATCCCTGTAGCTGGCTCTCTCATTCTCAGCAGGTTATTTTTGTGGTAGTGGCTGTGTAGATCTAGTTACGTGCTTTGTTCTACAATGATAGCCTGTGTCTCACAAGCACGTCTAGATTTTTTATTGAAAATTCACATTACAGTGAATACAGTTGGTAGCAGCATTAGAGGGGTGTAGGATTTTTTTGTCCCCTTAATGATCACAGGAGTTTTTATATAGGAAAAAACATTGTGAAATACATCACAGAAATGAGTTATTCAGAAATACAGTTAAATGTGGAACTGAGAGGCAACCTTGCTCATTGCATCTCATAGGGCCTCTGGATCTCTAAGTGGCACCATTTTTGTGGCACATAGAGCTAGAGGATAAACCTATCTTTCTGCAAAAAAGTGCACTGCTAATCCCAAGAAGATGGTTTTGCAAAAGGGATTCCACCTTTCTCACTCCTCCCCTGCCCTGCTCTGGCGGGTAGGGTTTTGCTTTTATCCAGGGACGTCAGCCATTGCCACAGCCTTACAAATGAAGTGGTCCTCTGAACTGCTTCTAGGGCTGAAAATGAGTGATTCCCTGGAACAGCACTTCCAGATGGAAGTCGCTGGTATCCAATATGCAGCTTTTTGGTTTTCCTGCTCTATCTGTGTGGATTCTTGAAATCCTATCTCTTGGTTGGCTGATGTCTCACATCCTTGCTGTTTATATAAATGGAAGAAAGTATATATTTATTTTCATTAAAAAGGGTCCACATGTAAATTCCATCACAAAATATATCCAGGCACCAAACAATAAAGGTATAGATCAACAGTGTATTTTACTGTTCCTGATCATGTTGAAAGCTCTCTGCAGCACACCTGTGATACCTTTCTTGTACTTATATGAAAACATTCAGTATTATTCCCTTTTTAATTCTCACATCAATGCAGTAATTTGTTCGGTACAAACTGTGAAGATCTTATAATGATGGCTTATTAGTGCTTCTTGAGAGGTTTATGGATCTGTGAATGTTTGGGGTACTTCTTAAGTCATGCAAGGCTGGTCCTCAAAGGAAAGGTAAGACCAAGTGTTACTGTGGTCTCCTGTGAGTCTAGAAAATGCATATGCTTTGTTTTACAGAGCAAAGTCTTTACTCAGCTGGATTTAATCTACAAATAAAAGAAGGTAATTCTAAATGCAGTAGATGAGGATACCAAATATTAACATTTCATATGACTCTGTCTCCTATGTTTCACACTGGCATGTAGCTTGCAGCTGACAGTGGCTTTTGCTTTTGGGCAGTATTTATGTCGGTATCTAGACCTTGCATGACTGGGACTCACTGCCTGTTTTCATGTCTAGGTGGTGCAGAGACAGCCACTGCCACCAGGTTCACTTATCCTTTTAACATTTTGTCTCAGTGTGAGAGCAGCACCTTATTTTCTAATAACTCAACTGTTATTTCCTCTCAGCTTTGTTAAAGAAATAAAGTTCTGGCAATAGGGAGACTGTTAGAGAAAAATGTACTTACTGGTATAAGGCATATCACTAACAAACTCATTAGTTTGTGTGCCTGGAAATGTTACAAGGGCAATCTGTTCAGAAAAAAAAAAATTTAAAATTAAA
>JAOEHY010025402.1:29584-45629 GCA_025447955.1 Psilopsiagon aurifrons | reverse complement strand
AAGTACAAAGATTAGTGTCTATAGAGCCATTGTATTGTCTACTCTTCTATATGGGTCTGAATCATGGGTCATCTATCACCGTCACCTGCGACTCCTTGAACTCTTCCATCAGCGCTGCCTCTGTACAGTCCTAAACATCCACTGGACTGACTACATGTCTAACGTTACTGTCCTTGAGCAGGCAGAGGTCACCAGTATTGAGGCCATGCTGCTGAAAATGCAGCTGCACTGGGCAGGGCATGTCTTCTCTTAGGGAGGCAGGATTGCTGCCTCCCTAAGATTGTGTTCTGCTGTGAACTCGCCACTGGCTGCTGCAAGAGAAGTGCCCCAAAGAGGAGATATAAGGACTCCCTGAAACAATTTCTTAGCCTTGGCCATATTGACTACCATCAGTGGTTCACCCTGGCCTCCAATCGGGAGATTTGGAGACACATCATACATAATGCTGCAGTCTCTTTTGAGAACACACACAGAATCAGTCTTGATGAGAAAGGACAACATAGAAAGAACCATGCCTTGCCTATACTGCCTAAGGAGACCTTCCACTGTGCTTTTTGCAGCCGGACTTTGTCTATCCTGCATTGGTCTTTTTAACCATCAGCGCGCTTGTAGGAAGTGAGGGTAAAGCCCTTCTCAAATCTTCGTTTGCGAAGCCAAGCCATGATGATGATGATGATGATGATGATGATGATGACATCCTTACTGCATGTCGCCCAAGTTAGGAGATCCAAACTTTTGGCTTGAAAATTCCTCTGACAATTCTTCAGTGAAGAACATCACAAAGAAATGTTATGCTATGCTATTTAAATCTGAAACTTTTGGACAGTAATTGTAAAGTAAAATTCTGATCCAGAGAAAGACTTGTCAAATCCTTGTAATTCACATTTCGTAGCCTACATTTTGAATCTATGCACATTGTTCATATGGAAAAAAGCAGAAAAAATGAGAAATTGGAGGAATTGCTGGGGTTTGGTTGCTTTTCTTTATTTTTTTGTCCTTTCGGCCTAATTATTGTTATCTGGGAAAAATCTACTTTTTTCTTTATAGTGAATAAATTATAAAAATAGCCTGTGCATCTCGTTTTTCTGACTTCTAATTCTGGCAGTTGGTGACCTAAAAGATGTTCCATGAAAGACCGTTTTGTCTCCTGTGGCCTCTTACAAAGGTCAGCTGCTGTTTCCTGGCAGTTGCATAGAAAGAATTTTTTGACAATTTCTCCTCAAAATCTGTAATTTTCCTTCTCTTTCGCTTACATCCTTTCCCTCTTGCTTTCTGTCTAGCTCTTCAGCTAGTAAGGTGCTGTATCGTGCAATATTTATAATACCAAGGTTGTTTTATTAACCATCTGAGGGTGCATGGTGGGTGTTTGTTACAACTGAGTCACCTCTATCATAGATTTAGGAGTCTGAAGGCCTCAGGGAGCGCATGGCTTTGCATACATGAGGAAAACATTCTTTGGCATCAGATGTGCAATCTACTACGCTTGTTGAGAACTAGGATTAAAGGGTTTGCCCTGCCATCTGTCAGGCTGTCATTTCCAATAAATACTATGTCAGAGATGTTATTATGATACAGATGTTGGCTAAAAGTGGAATGCACACATCATCCTAGGAGGATATTTCTGAAAGTATACCCAAAAAAGTTTACAAAAAATGTTAAAAAATAACCCCAAACCAATGTGATTTAAAAAAAAAAAAAAATCCATTGTGGGATTGTTTGTTTTGTTTTTCTTTTTTGTGTTTGTTTTTTGTGGGTTTTTTTGGTTGGTTGGTTGGTTGGTTTGGGGTTTTTTTGTGTGGTTTGATTTTTTTTCTTTTCGCAGTTCTGGGAGAGAATAATGTCCAGAACCTGAGAATATCTCTGGAAGTCACATACTGGACAATGAGGAACTAAAATTCTTTTCTTGACCCAGTTACATATATATGATACATGACAGTCATTACAGACTGTCAGAGTATTGATGCAAGCTTGACTTTTTGTCTGTGTTTCATGTGTTCCTAGCTGTGAAGGCCACAGTCCAGTGAAAATGGTCACATAATTGCCTGCCACTGTTCCTGCAGCTTTGCAGGTAGGAGGACAAAAGCATTCCAGATGCTTTGTTGTTGGGGAGTCATTTCTTACAGGAAGTAATTTCTTATTCATGCTCCTTAAAAGATACAGGCAGGTTTCTGTTGGTGTTTTTTTTTTAGCCATGTGTTGGAAATGGAGTTGAAGTTCCAAGCTAAGCTCTTGATTTGATAAAGTCAGTTTTATTGCCATAGAAAATGGCAGAATTGCTGCAAAGGAAATTAGAGAGGCTTCTGTGGGCAGTTCTTTCCAAACTGGCAAGTGGTCTGTGCAATGCAGATCATTTTTTTCACCAAGATTTGACCTTCTGTGCCCAAATTCGCTAGTAAGACATGGTCTAGGATGATCTCTCTAGTACTATCTGATGCTCCTGTCTACAGCTGGGTAAAATTATAGCATCATTATCACAGGTACTCACTTTGTGGTGAGTCTCAAAATTGTTGAGTTGGACTTTCTCTGTATGTGTTAATAATGCACATACAGTAGTCTATCAGCAATGCAAGGTGCACAAATAGATGTGTGTCCAAAAAACTTTGTAGATTTGGTTTGGAATGCTGACTTTCTGGCTTGTAGAAAGGAAAGAAAAGACTTTCTGGCTTGCAGAAAGCCAGAAAAGGAATACCAAGACATTACAAAGCTGTGCTCTGCAGTACTTGAGAACTGAGGCAAGAGTGGCAGAGATTTTCTGGATTGTTGTTGTGAACCTAGGGGTCTGTGTTCTCCTAAACCACTTTTTCTGCCAACAGTTTTTTATATGAAGTTGTTGTGCAAACTGAGTGTATGAAAGCTATGCATCTCTCTTTAGGAGTGCATTTTTAGCCCACTGTTTGCTGCTGCCAGTGCTGGCTTACATAACTCACAGTATGATAAGGATCCCTTCACAGACAATAGCAACCCAACCATAAAATCAAGATCTTTTGATCATGTTTCAAGGAAACACCTGTTTTAATTCTTTTGCCATTGTGTTGTGCTGTCCTTTGTCTTCTGGTGTCGTTGAAGCTAAGCAGTCACAAGTATAGTTGCATAATATATGTACCACTCATATAGTCATCAATAAAATGGCTAATTTATTTTTTTTTTTACCATTCTGCTACTTTCTCTGTCATTCACCTCATGTTCCATACCAGGAACAAATTTGGACCACTTTGGGCTAAATGGGGCATTCTGGAAAATGTGGTGGCCTGTCTTCATGCCAAGCAAATGCAGTGGACTCTATAGCACACTGCAGGTGCTGCAGATGAGCAACAAGAGGAAAGGTACTTGCTGGGTACCTCCAGCTATAAAACATGGATCAAGGTTTCCCACTTATATTTTGGATCAGGAGGAAAAATTTCAGTATGTGTTGTTTTATTATGGAATACAGATTAAAGAATTCCAGATGTTTAGTTTTCCTTTCAGAATATGATTCAGGGTGTGAATAGGTCATGTGGAATCACAAAGTGATTAAAAAATATTGTACTGAGAGGGAGCTTAGGGAACATTTAGTCCATTCCTCAGCTTCAGTTGTAGCCCTGTCTTTCCAGGCTGTTTCTTGTCTAGCCTGTTTTTTAAAACCTTCTCTGGTGGTTATTTCATAGTCTCCTCCAGTGCTCAATTATCCTTGCTATTGTTAATGTCTGTTCTGATGTCTAACCTAAATTTCCACTTTGTGTAATTTGATGCAATTATGTTTGCTCCTTACACAAAGGTTGTGGCATCAAGGATTCCTTTGTCATTGCAAAAACTTTTCTTCTCTTTGAAGACCCTGTGATGTTTCCTCTTAGTTCTCCCATCCCTTGACAAAACAGCCTGCAGTCTTTCAGCCATGATAAGATTCTTTTTTTCCTTGCTTCTATGTAAGAGAAGAAAACCATCTTGCTTTTCCCATTTCTCCGGCTAGCTGCATGTTGAGAATATTTAAGCATGTTTTACCTTTTCTGTTCAATAACCATTGGGTGTAATTTTCTGAGTGGGCCCAAGACCCATCTAACAAAGACAGGATAGAGGCAGAAACTGCTCCAGAATCATAATAAAATAAAGTAGGACATACAGGTTTTGGGTGTAGGTTTTAGTTTAATACCTAAGAAGGAGTTGTGTGTGAAGTGAAAAGAAGTGCATGGGATATCTCAGAGGGTGGTAACTTCTGCCTTAGCACTAAAATTGTTCTCTCTCCCAACACTCTCTCATCTCTTGTGGGTTTTTGTTTGGTTTATTTTTAGAACTATTCTGGTTCTTGCTACATTTCTGCAAGAGAGTTATGTTTAAGGTTGCAGCCACAAAAAGATACTTGCAAATCTGTCGTAAAGAATATGAGAAAAATACTGTGCCTGACATTGTGATGAAAAATACAGTATTTTTTCTTTCTCTCAAACTGCTGAAGAGTTAATAAAGATATGTCAGAAAGGCAACACAGCCAGAGCAGGAGGGAAGCAAGGTGTCGCTCCCTGACATGGGATTTTTCACAAGTGCCAAATAGGTAGCACAGTTTTTTTCTAATCTTTGTAGGTATAAGAATCAGTGCAAGTGTCTTTAAGTTTGATTCTTCAAAGCATTTCAGTTTCTCCAGTTTTGGTGAAAACATAGAAAAGAAGCATAGAATAGAAGGAAATGATTCAGGATAGCCACAAAGCTAGGGAAAGTAATGGGTGATGCTCAGATAAGATGAAATCACTCATCTGCACCGAACCCATTTCCAGGTCTTTTCACTTCATCAGCAGTAAAGATGAAGATGATAATGATTCAGTACTGAAAAGAGGGGAAGAATGTTTTTTTCCTACAAGGATATATGAAAGAGTACCTTTTTCTCAACTGTATTGCTCTGAAGGGGAGGTAGCTGAGGTTTCTGATTTAAGCCTTTGCTATTTAGTTAAGTTCTTTGCTAACAGAAACTGCATCAAAATGAGTTTGAAATTTATTTAGAAATAAGAAAATGATGTTACTGAATAAGTAACTAGATAACATTAAAGCCTAATTCTGTGATCTGAATTAGCAACCAGAAATCTTTATTTGGGCACTGTTTTGAATTACATTTCTACCATGCAAAAAACAGTGCCCTGAAAGAAACAAGCAAAGTAAATCCAAAATTCCTGAGGTTTCAGGGGAAGATTCAACACTGGTTGCACTGATGTGTTGCACACAGATTTCATTGGGAATGGCTTTAGGGCTGATCTGCCGCTCTGTGGTGGTGATTCAGTGACAGCCTGGTTCTGGCTGCAGGAAATCAAGTCTGAGTGCACCACTGCTGTGCAAAGCATACACCAGATGACTCCTGGTGTCAACAAAGTTGTGTGTGAGAAGAGTACCACATATATCGCTGATGCAGATACCAAGGTAACCTAGGGTAAACTAGTATAGCTGTGGGACTTGTCCTACCTTGAGTCCTACTATGTGAATATCTCTGGTGCCTAGGGGTTTAGTAAGTTACTCATATCAGCATTTTAAATGCTAATTTTTATTTTCAAAAGCTTAAATAAGAACCAAATAATGTCAGTGTATGCCAGCAGCTTTACTCTTAGTCTCTAATTCTGACTTTACAATAGGAACTGAGACCACTGCACTAAATCAACTTCTAGTTCAATATGCATCTGTCCTACCATTATGCTAATGAAGTTCCTGGAATGGTGCAAGAATGAAAAATATATTGCAAAGCACTACATGTACCAAAGTATTAATTGTTTAGAAACATGCAGGATGAAGATATCCCTTTAGGGAGAGAACAAAACTGAAGAATGGAATAATCCACAATGTGGAAGGTGGTCTCAAAAAAGCATGGAAGAGAACAAAGAAACAGATGAGGCTAGGGATGTAGGAAACATCTTTGAAAGTCTGGCCCCACTGCAGCACTTACATACCAGCAGCATTTTAGAAGGATTGAAAGGGTAGCAAGATCTCTGAAAACTTCAGAGAAAGAGAAGGAAGCGATGAAATCAGGAGATAGATCTATTTTTTTTAATTATTTTTTTTTCTTATGAGGACTGCATGCTGCTAAGAAAATGCTGTATAGTTGCTGTTATGCCTTCCCGTCCTGCTCTTCACCTATGCTTATTGCTAAATTATACTTCGGTTAGCACTGAGAAGCACTGTACGCACTCACACCCTTCTCCCCACAGTCACTCTATTTAAATCTTGATGCCAGGACTTAATAACTAACTCCTAGAGAGAAGATACTGTAGATCCCATTGCATATTACCTAGTTTGAGGCTTCAATACAAAATGATTTGAACAATTTTCTGGGATTCTCCTCTACAGACTTCATGGACTTTTTGGCACTTGTATCAAGTCTATTTCTAGGCCTGCATATTTCTAATGCTTCATCCCATTCTGATGAAGAGTACTGCATACAAATATTTTGCATTATGAAAGACCTTTTGAGAGCAGCTTGATGTGTAATGAGGTCTTTCAGGGTTAATGCTGTGTGTAACTCATGCTATTACCATACAGGTTGAATGGCGCAGCATCACACCCAGGACTTGGCCTTCTGAGCTATTTTAGTAGTCAAATTGTAATCTGGGCTCACCTGGAAATAGTAATGTCATGGATGAGGATGGCTGGGAACTGTTAATCGTGGGTTAGACACAATGTTCATGTGCTGTGGATAAAAGAAAGTATTGTGATATATGTGATTGGAAACAATCTATGCTGCTAGGTACAGGCGTAAGCAGGTTAGCAGCAAGGCGAGGGGATGAGTTTTTAACCCAGCTCTAGTTGGCTGCATTAAGGCAGCTGTATCCTTGTCGCTTGAGATGTGCAGAGGGGCAATTCTGCACCAATATATGTTGCTAATATTAACATTTATCAGGAAATAAATGCATTTTGGTGGTTTTGATAGGATTGTTCAGGTTAATCTCATGGTATACAAGTGCAGTAGAAAGAAGATATGCACAGACTTTTGGAAAAAGCCATCATTCTGCTGCATGATATATGTGTTTAAATCTCAAAATAGCAAGTATTCAAATGCTTTTTTTTATTTTGTGCAGCTCTCAGCCACAACAATCTACCAAATTATCTTTCTCTGTAGAGGTGCGTAATATTACAGTTAAAAAGAAATGATTTCTTTACTAATATCTTTTTCACTTGCATTGCCTGATGCCATCTGTAAGCTGTGCTACTAGCTCTCCTTGGAGATCCTATTTGCCAACCCACCTGCTTTTTTAAATGTAATTTATAGGGATTAGTGAGTGACTGACAGACATCTAAAGAGACATAATAAAAACCTATGAATATAAATTACAGTTTTATCTATGATTTTTGGCTGAGGCACAGTTTCTTTCTATATTACAAAAGCGTGAAAGAAACTCTAGATCCATGTTATAACTCTTCTGGTGACCAACCTAGTTTAACAAATTCCAAATGCTTTTCCATCACTTCTGAGATGTTATCACTCCCCCCATTTGGACTGATTTAATAGCTTGGGTATACCCATATTGCTAAATGACAAATTTAAAAAGATAAGAACCAGAACTCCTATTCCTGGCTTTCCCAACCTGTTTCATTTGGTTCTTTTTCAGACCTTATTAATGGTACTGCCACAGAGTCACTCCCATAAAAAATGCTAAATCTGTTACCAAAGTCAGGAATGAGTGATGTGGATGAAAGATCTCACTCTGGGTCTGCTGCTGAGGAAACAGTGATATGGAGCCTGAGTTTTGGTGTGGAAATTGTCATTAGAGGCAAGACCTTAGGCATATGTTTGTTAGGTCTCTGCTTCAGAAAACAGTTCTGATATGTTGCAGGGGTGGGTCTTGTGTCAGTCAGACAGCACACTTTCAATACTTGGAACTAGATAATCCCAAGAGGGTCACTGGAAATGTAACTTCTTGTCAAGGAAAGGCAGGTAGATCACACCACACATGAGGTCTTTTAGAAGAGAGAGGAATACGGATTTTTGTGCAGGCAATGGGAGATCTTTTTCAGTAATAACATCAGTTGTGATTTGGCAAAATTTAAGAAGTAGATACCACTGCACTGAAACGACAGTGTAATTGCACTGTGGTTTTAACTTCTTAAATATGTTAAGCATTGAGATAAATCAAGCCTAGAGAGAAATGGTTGGTACACAAAGCTCCTTCCCCTTTCCCTATTATATCTGGATCTAAGAATGGTGCCTTTAGTTATCAGCACTTTCATGCTGATAAGAATCCATCTGTAGAAATAGCAGAATATCCTCTTCCTAAAGGAATTTGACATCCAGCAAATTCACCTTGAATCTTCACATTGTCAAGAGCATTGAGCTGGCTTTGGTCCTCTACACTTTGAAGATAGAAAGGATTTCATCTCATTGCTTGTCTGTCACTTGCTGTTCCTGCTTCTCTGCTCTGTGTTCACTGACTTAATTACGTCTCCCTCTTCCCACGCTTATTCAGGAGATCTACAATCACCTTCCCTACTTCCCAGTATTTTCGCTCCTATTAGTACACCTGGAAGCCCCACTAATGAAATAAGGTCTGTAAAGTGGTATACATCAGAATCCTTTTATCTGCTGCACTTCCCTCTCTTGCTGTTGTAAACTGGCTCTGGTGAGGTGTTTGCAATCCATACACCAGTTCTCTCTGAAAACAAGGTCCAACGACTATGTCATGGTATCACTTGGGCAGTAGGAGTGGGACACAGGTATAGATATGGATTTTTTATAGTCCTTCCTGCAGGCCATCTCTCGCCCGAGGCAGAATGTTTTTCCCATGGTAGAAAGATAGGTTCTGCTTTTGTCTTGGTTCATTCAGAAGATATAAAAGCAGCTATATGCCTGCTGCTAGTGCAAACCTGCTGACCTCTGTACTGTTTAACATTGGATATAGGTCTGTTCCCGTGCATGACTTGGTGCAATGAAATTTGCCTCACTGAACAAACTGGAAGAAAGAAGGTGTCTTTTCCCTAAGAAAATGCACACACACACAAAATACACTCTTTCTTTGCTTGTTGAGCCTCCTATTTCCCATGGGAACTGCAGCATGCTCTCCTACTTTGCTTTGTCGAGGGGTGCAGTTTCCCTCTCGCCACTTCCAGAATGGCAAGTTACTCATTCTTGATTCTCCCACTGCTCCTAAGTGCATGGCACACAAGTCCTTGCAATAGTAATTATATGAAGTAATTTGAATTTGTCAGTTTCTGACACTTTGTGGGGGGGCCTTAGAAGAGAACCACAGATTTGGAAGAAAATCATAGATACTGTAAGATTTTTCAGGTATAATGATTATGTAGAATAAAGTGGCAAAGCCATTAAATTAAATTAAGAACTTCTAATTAGGACTAGTTCAAGGAGGAAGGTGTGCCACAGTTTAATACATGTATAAAGAAAAATCTCTGCCTTGAGCAATACCAGCAAAATTGTTATTGCCTTGTAATTTACGCAACAACACAACTTTATTTTATAAACTCAAAAGCTACAAAAGCATTTTGGTACCCAGAAGAGATATTTTTTTTTTTTTCTTAATAACTTCAAAATTGCTATCAAATTAAATGATCTGCAGTAACTGGCTAATCCTTAATTTGCTAGGCCTCTTTGTTTTAGGCCTAAAAATGCATTGGGCGGTGGCTGTCTGGAGTAGCTAAGACTCTAAATCCTGCTGAAGCTCTCATGGGATTCACACACAGGGCTATGTGGTATGAATACCCACTAACATCTTGTGCGGGGATTATGATCAAAATATGACTAATAAAACTGGTGCATATTGGTTTAGTTTGAACAACAGCTAGACAGCCAGTGATTGTAGAGATGGCATTATATCTGCCTGCTATAGTGCTTTCTCCAGTACTCCCACTTATTCTGGAAACAGAAAATCTTAATTTACCACCTCTGCAGTAAATGGGGCCCAAATCATATTCCCAAGGTTACTTCTCAGGGCTTCCCTCCCTGGCTATGTCTGCTGAATACATTCAGTGTAAATGGAAAGTTAGTATCTCCCATATACTGTTTTAGTGAAATCCTAAAAATGCTACTGTCCCATACTAGTATTTTGATGGTCACACCTGTATGGCCCTGTTTTCTCTGTCATGAGTGTATGTGACACCTGAGGCTTTTCTTATTCACACTGTGGAAGGTTGTTTCTTTTTTTTTTTCGTTTTCTAGACTTCTAGGAGTAGTGATGCAGCTCAAGAATTCCCTCACTAGGTGAAGTGAGAGGGTGATATTTCTCTTCTTCCCACACAAGCTTTAATTTGTTTGCATAATTTTCTTCTTATAGCATCAGTATTTAAGCAATGTGAGGTATGACAAAAAAAAAAAAAAATCTTTGGTAATTTTAAGTGCTGTGTTAGAAAATAGAAAGCTGCTGCCTCCTGGCCAATGCATAGCAGAAAATGTATAGTTTTTATATCAGCTGAAGCAGGAGATTCCAGTTTGTGCTGTATCCATTATAGGCTTGAGTCTTGTAACAACACTCCGATGTCCATTAAAAGTAGACACCCCCAAGAAAGCGCCAGACACTTGTATCTGAACTCCAGCTGGGAAAATGTGATAGTTCATATCCTTCTAGTTCTTTGCAGTTCAAGACTGAAAAAATGCAATGTGCAAGTACAGAGGGAGAGTGCAATGTCTTATTTATTAAGCAAGGTAATAATTAGTATTGGGAAATTATCAACCTAAACTTTCAAGGCCTGACAATGTATGTGTTGAAATTAGGAGGGAATAGTTTTATGATATATATATATGTATATGTGTGCAAAACAATTATTTTACAACCTTTATATTTTAATACAATTGCTGATACTGTAGATTGTTTTAATCTTGCTTTTGCTTTTTTTTTTTTTTTCCCCTAATTATAATATATATGTATTTTAAAAATAAGCTGGCATGTTGTTAAGGAGGATTTGGACCTTCCACAAATTGGCAGGGGAACAGGTGGGATCACTTACAAAAATCATGGCAAATCTATGGGGGCAGAAGCATCTAACAAGCCGTAAAATGTGGGTCAACACCTTGACAAACAAGCATGAGCAGGCATTTTTGAGAACTTGGAGCTGATTTGAACATTGGGAATGCAACCTGTGCCATTGAGGCAAGAAAGCTGTATGAGGGAGCAGGAGCCTGCTGTCCTGTACAGTGTCATTTTCAGAATCCCTGGGAGTTGAGCATTGCTTTATACTGTTGATTTTGAGAGTGAGCTAATGCTCTTTAAGTTTTGTTTTAGAATGTACTTGACTAGCAATCTGTAGGCATATCTCTAGTGTCCTTAATGATACTGGGTAGTTCTGGCTGGCTGGTAACTGCTGTTTCTGATGACTTCCATGGGCTTTCTCTAGCATTGGTAAGCACATGAGTGTTGAGATTATTATTGATCACAACAAAGAAATACTTTGACAAATGGACAACCTTTAATGATGTTTTATTTTTAATGCAAAGCTGTTTTTTTTGACTTTTTGTTTTGTTTTCAAGTTCATACAAGGTCTACACACCTGGACAGCTCAGTTGTATATGAACAATTCAGCGTATCAGTTGTTCAGAGGTGAAGTTCAGACTTTTGTCTAGAAGAAGGTAGTATGTCTTTCATCAGTCTTTCAATGCCAATATTTTTATTGTCATTCAAAGTCCAGCAATGTGTGCTTTTAATTTAGCTGATAAATCCGCTACAGCCTGTGAAACAAGAAATGACTGGGCCTATTAGATGCTTTGAAAAATGAAGGGCTTCTTGGGGGCCCTTTAGGTTTCAATGCCACCATTTCACTTACTGGATTTTCAACTTAACAGGTTTGATTTATTGAGCCAGAACTATGATATATAGTTTTGTACGGTGATGGCCTGAAAAAATGATGTGGTGTGGCATGGCATGATTCATCTAGTAATGGCGCAGCCAAACAAAGCTGATGCTGTCTCCTAGGTGGTGCTTGAAACAGATGCATATGGTGCCTGTTTCTGACTGTTGGCTAGACAAAAGGAGACAGTAGTTGGTTGGCAGCACTTAGAAATTGCTTGACAGATAATGGATTATAAGAACTTGGTCTCTGTAGAGCAAGAGGGCTTGGAGGTTGACCCTGCTATCAAATTACTGCAGGCTTTAAAAAAGCTTGCTACAGCAAATCATTTAGCCTTTCCACACAACTAAAAAGAGATGAGTGAAGGAATAGAAGGCGATTTTATTTGCACTAAACCTGATTTTATTAAGATGTATTCAGATTGCTAAATACTCAAGATCTCCTTAAAGGACAAACCATTCCAAAAGGTCTCACCCTATTCCTGTGTTTGGAAGCATTGCATTTTAAATGAGGTAGGCTCTACTCTTCTTTCCTAAATCACAGATGACAATAATGGACAGCTTGGTGCCCAGTGTTCTTTCCTGTACTCCATTTTGGGTACATAAATTTAGATTTGCTTGAATGACCTTGTTAATTTTATTCAAAATCAGACAAACAAACAAACTGCCCCAAAGCTCACATTTTGACATGAATAATTACGTGGTTTGGGTTAAATAAAAAGTTACTGTTCTCTGTGAACTTTCTCTGGGACTGTAAAGGGGCAGTTTGCCCAAAACCAGTAGTATTAGAAAACCCATACAGGAATTACTGTGGAGTAGCTGGCAGATATACTAGTGTTTGTCTGTCTTTATTTCAGCTGTCACTGGGCTTGGGTGTGATCCTGGCAGTCCTGGGCCTCTTACCTAGCCTGCCAATGTAGGAGAACCGACAATCTGCGAAAAGGGGGCAATAAGCAGGGTGTAGTGCTGGAAGGCAGACTGTAGCCCCTGCTGGGACTCCAGCACCAGCACCCTTGAGGTGAGGTGGGAACATTTCCCTTCCCAGTCTTGTTAGGATATTTTATACACAAAGACCAACAGAAAAAGGCTGCTTTTATGGTGTATAAATATTTTTTTAAGTAATATTGCAGTTAAGCTTGGGAGTCTGAATGTCTCAGCCTTGCAGGATGGCTGCTGGAGAACTGGAAACATGTCAACTCAGGGTCATCCTAGCCAGCTTTTACTGCACATGGTTATGCACTTAATTTTTCTGTCAAGGGCAGCACATTCACAGGTCTTTCTCATCCACATCCAACAGGCAAAACTGTTATGACCTCTCCCAAAATATGTGTCTGCATGCAGGCAATGTGAATAATGTAGCTCTGCCCTCAAAAAGACAGGGTGCAGTCTGCTCTTAGATCGTTTTGAATGTACCCTGGCTACTGACTAGCTGGGATCCACTTTCTGCATAATAATTGTCTTCTTGCAAACAGGTTAAAAAAAACCCTGGAACAACTTCTCTTTATGATGGCACTGCTAACTCTGGTCTACATGAAAGGTTAGAGAAAAAATATGCAGTCCCTACTTAACCAGCTCTGAGGGTACAACAGAAATCTCTAGGCAAAGGAGTAATTTGGATTATGAAAGAGAGAGGTCAGTATCTGGAAGACAGACAGCCTTGTTTGTTTAAGAATTTATAACATACCTCAACTGCTTGAGAACTTTTCTGCAGCCAAGGACAGCTCGCAATGCTGACACATCTCTTTTAGGGCTGAGGAATTAACTGCACTATCACTCTTGTTCTCAGAGGTGAAGGATGTTCTGGAAGGCCAAATAGATGCTTGGCAAAAATGTGGGGTTTCCTGGAAAGGAATTTCATCTTCAGTCTGAAGAGCACCCTTTTTCTGTGTTGCCAATGGTAACCAAAAGAGACAAAAATTCTGAAACGGCTGATCTGAAAATGCTGGTGCTTCCGAGAAGAATAGCTAGACAAACATTCCGATTCTCACTGTATGACAAGAGATTGCAGCATATGGAAATGTATCATCAGACAAGTTCAAATGCCAACCAGCTGCTTTCTTCCTTCAGAAGCCATCAGCTCCAAATATTTAACAGAATGTGTCAGGAAACTGTGAAGAGTAAACCAACTTGGTTGCAACCCCTCTTTGAGCTCTGACACGTGATCAGTCTGATTACAATGAGGAATGAGGAAAAAAAAAATGGCGCCATTTCCACATAACTTGGATGATGTATGGAGCTCGTTGCTGGACTTATCAGTGCCTTTTGAGATATAGGCTATACATCATCTTCTCTCCATAAGCCCACAGACAGCCATCTGTCAGAGAGCCTGATGTCAGCAAATTCAAGAAAGGTGTTGTAATCACCACATTCCAAATGTAGCTGCAGTTTTAAATTATATAGTGCAGCTTTAAGGGTACCATTACAGAACTGGGCAAAAGATCTTGCTCCATCTGATTCTGCAGTTTGCTGTGAATATGGAAACTGATGTAGTAACAATAACGAAGAGGTCAAATATATCTTTACAAGCTTGCCTTAATATTGTTTTCAATACTATGCTTTTCACTGCTGTATTAAAATCCCACAAGGAGAAATGTTACAAGATTTTGTTTCCTGTGACTTCTTAAGTCGGCAGAAGGATGTGACTTGAGTCAAATGCTTCTAAGAAAAAAAATCACATTATCTGATGTTTCTAATATCATGGCATTAAAAACCGCTTTGCAGTCCTTGTAGTGGCACTTCTTTTATGCTCTCCACAGTGCAGAATTACTCAAGCACTCCTCACGCACATAGTAGATGTTATCATTAATTCAGCTGAGCAGAAATCCCTTCTCAGCCTTGATGGTCCCTGTGCAGCTAAGGAAGCTGAGAGAGAAGATCTAATTGTAAAGGAAAAGTGATGTTTCTGATGCTTTTGTTTTTCTTTCATACTTTACCCAAACTTTTAGTAAAGGATAAGTCTCTTGGGGGCTTCTACTGCACCCATAGAATCATAGAATAGTTAGGGTTGGAAAGGACCTTAAGATCATCTACTTCCAACACCGGTGCCGTGCGCAGGGACACCTCACACTAAACCATATCACCCAAGGCTGTGTCCAACCTGGCCTTGAACACCGCCAGCGATGGAGCATTCACAACTTCCCTGGGCAACCCATTCCAGTGCCTCACCACCCTTACTGTGAAAAATTTCTTCCTCATAGCCAATCTAAACTTCCCCTGTTTAAGTCTGAACCCATTACTCCTTGTCCTCTCCCTAGAGTCCCTAATGAGGAGTCCCTCCCCAGCATCCCTATAGGCCCCCTTCAGGTATTGGAAGGATTCTATGAGGTCTCCACACAGCCTTCTCTTCTCCAGGCTGAAAAGTACCAACTTTCTGAGCCTATCTTCATAAGGGAGATGCTCCAGTCCCATGATCATCCTCATGGCCCTCCTTTGGACTTGTTCCAACAGTTCCATGTCCTTTTTATGTGGAAGACACCAGAACTGCACACAATACTCCAAGTGGGGTCTCCCAAGAGCAGAGTAGAGGGGCAGGATCACCTCCCTCAACCTGCTGGTCACGCTCCTTTTGATGCAACTCAGGATACGGTTGGCTTTCTGGTCTGTAAGCACACACTGCAGCCTCATGTTCATTTTTCCATTGACCAACACTCCCAAGTCCCTCTCCGCAGGGCTGCTCGCAATCTCTTCTCTGTCCAACCTGTAGCTGTGCCTGGGATTGCTCTGGCCCAGGTATAGGACTTTGCACTTGGCATAGTTAAACTTCATAAGGTTGACATCAGCCCACCTCACAAGCGTGAGGTGGGTAAGCTGAGGGAGGGAGCAGAGACGGGGCATCTGATCCAGATTGACCAAAGAGGTATTCCATAGCATAGCACGGAAGGAATGCCCTCTGGAAGGCATTCCTTCCCTCCAATATATTGACTGAACCACCCATCTTGGTGTCATCGGCAAACTTTCTGAGGGCGTACTCAATCCCACTGTCCATGTCACCAACAAAGATATTGAACAAGACCAGTCCCAATACCAATCCCTGAAGGACACCACTCGTTGCTGGTCTCCAGCTGGACATTGAGCCATTGAGCACAAATCTTTGTGTACAGCCATCCAGACAGTTCTTTATCCATTGAGTGGTCCACCTATCAAATTGATGTCTCTCCAATTTAGAGACAAGGATGTCATGTGTGACAGTATCGAACGCTTTGCACAAGTCCAGGTAGGTGACATCAACTGCTTTACCCCTGTCTATCAGTTCCACAGCCCCATCATAGAAGGCCACCAAATAGGTCAGGCAGGATTTCCCCTTAGTGAAGCCA
>JAOEHY010025402.1:14024-29484 GCA_025447955.1 Psilopsiagon aurifrons | reverse complement strand
CAACAGATATCAGGGTGGTTGAAGTCCCCCATGAGAACAAGGGCCTGTGAGTGTGAGGCTGTTCCTATCTGTCTATATAGAGCGCTTCATCCACCAAGTCCTCTTGGTCATGTATAAGATGAAAGTCACATTTCATATGATAGCCATTGTGGCATCTTGTTTACCTGCGTACAGAAACTGGAGGGCTCAGATCAGACTATGCTTTCTACATTTATTCTGTAGACAGAGAAGTCTTGGTAGCTATAATGGCTCTGAGTTATCCTCTCTTAAAGCATGCCATCTCTCTGTCTTCTCTCTTCTTCTACTGGAAGAAGACTTTAGATCCAGATATTAGTAGGCAAATCTATCTATAAGGGACTGCTATATGCTTTAAGAGAAAACACCTGGAGAAGGTAGAGGGAAGCAGGGAGAAAAGGTAACTCAAAAAAGCTTTGTAAAACTTGTGTAACCGTTAGAAATCTTTGTACTGTGTAAGTTTTCTTGAGCCAGAACTGGCTGAAGACATCTCAGATGTACACCTGATGCTGAACTCACAGTCAGTGTACCTTCTCCACCACCACAAGTGTGCCTGCACACACTCAGTAGAGTCTTTGTTCTCCTTTTGGGACTGAGGAACCAACACTACCAGGACCCAGCCCGTGGCAGCCCTCAGCAGAGTTGGGGAGCTAAGCAACGACCATCATCACCTGGTGCTGCTGCTGCTCAAGCATGAAGGTCCTGGTGGGTTGTAGTATTCAGTTCAGTGGCAGACAGTTTCTGTCTTAATTGAATGGCAGCCTCCTGTCCCAGCTCTGGAGTGAAGGATGAATGATGGGGAAAGAGAGAGGAAGCAGATGGGAGGGGTGGTCTTGCTGATCTATTTGTGGAGGCAACTGCCCAGCTACTGGAAGTGAGTCCTGCTTGTTTTTTGAAGCCAGTCTGTTCTCACATGAGTTCACAGCCAGCAGAAGACATAATATTCCTCTGAAGAAATGACTTTTCAGTGAGGTGGCAACCATATTTGAATGGGGAGTACCTGGATTATTTTCTTCAAACTATAATGCTGTATAATCAGAGTGAGAGAAACATAAATAGCAAGGCAGGTGTTGAGGTCAAATGCATTATATTCAGTTGGTGGTGGTTTCAGAAGTGGGGTGTTCTTAAGTTGCTCTTATACTAAACTTTGAAATCTCAGCAAAAGTTGGGAAATAATTACAATTTTAATCAAAATGGTTCCGTATGCTACAGTCAATTCAATTAAAGCCACATGAGAGTGAAATTCATAGAATCTTAGAATACTTAGGATTGGAAAGGACCTTAAGATCATCTACTTCCAACCCCCCTGCCATGGGCAGGGAGGCCTCACACTAGACCATGTCACCCAAGGCTCTGTCCGGCCTGGCCTTAAACACTGCCAGGGTTGGAGCATTTACCACTTCTTTGGGCAATCTGTGCCAGTGCCTCACCACCCTCTCAGTAAAGAACTTCCTTATATCTATCCTGAACTTCCCCTGTTTAAGTTTAAACCCATTCCTCCTTGTCCTATTGCTGCAGTCCCTGATGAAGAGTCCCTGGCACCTTTTATACCCCTTCAGGTACTGAAAGGCTGCTGTGAGTTCTTCATGCAGCCTTCTCTTCTCCAGGCTGAACAGCCCCAACTTTCTCAGCCTGTCGTAGAACAGCCCAGAACTTTTGTAGGAAAGGAGCCTAGATGAGATTAACTAGCACGCTGTTCAGTCACATCTTAAAAACCTTCAGTGATGAGGACTCCACCACATCTCTGGGGAGGCTGTTCTGGTGAATAATTGTTTTTACTGTAAAATATTTCTTTATTATATCAAGATGAATACAAACGTTTGTGGTAGATGTACGAACAGTAATAAGGAAGGCTATATATAGCCATCCTGTGTAGTAGCAGAATGTGTTCAGTTTCTTGAGTTTGGGGTCTGTTTTTTTTTAACTGTTAGTTAACTTTGAGGCTACTGAGATCTTCACAATGACACATCAGCAAAGTTGGACCACTTGTACCTCAGAAACCTTTTGTGCAGTTGAAATGTCTTCTTTCTCTGCACACGAACTCCTCCACACTGGTAACCTGCAGCTATATTGTCAAATTGCCAATCTTTTTTAGATCTTTATAAAGTTTATTACAGTTCTGTCTGGCTTTTATCACCTCTCTGATTGGTCCCTCTTTCCATGATGTGAGCAAAAAAGTCATTCAGGCATTCAGGTTTATGAGGTACAATCTGCTCTTTGCAGTCCCATGCTATTGCTGTTTATTTAGCAGTTGTTTACCTTGTGCTTCCAGATTAGTTCCCTTATCATTTATTCCACTGTTTTTACCAGTACTGATGTCAAACTAAGTGATAATGGTCGAGACTTTACCCATCTTTATTACACAGTGATACCAAATTTGCACTCTCAGCTGTTTCTAATTAATTTTAAATAAGTATGTGCTAATGGTATGTTTGTTTCTTCTCCCTGGCAGTTCTAAAAAATCTAGCAGAGGTGTGACCTTGCTGCCTTGGGCTTTATGAGAAATCATGGCATGAGCTTGGGTAGAGGAAAGTCATACAGGTCTGAGGGTTAAGCATTCCCTTCTGGGCTCCTCAGCGAACAGCGGCTAACATCTTTGGATGCAGTCCTTGGTCCATTTATTTTACAAGCATAGACATAACTTTTCTCACCTCAGAACATAATGGCCACATCCAAACTGAAATCTTGATGCTCGCAAGAAGCCTGAGTCCTTTGCTCTTGCTGGCATGGTCCTGCATACCCCATGCTCGTGAAACACTGCATGTTTTCTAGATTTAATTTTTCTTAAAATTGAGTCTCCCAAATAGGCTAATTACTTGTATGTTATTTATATGAGTTACACTGTGCAACCCAGAGGGTACCTAGGGGCTTTGGCTGGAATTTTTATTGTGTGCTTCAACTTACAGTTGAAGTCAGTAACTTGTATTCATAATGGCAAAAATGTGGAATAAGCTAGCAAACGCTTCACAGTAAGCAAATTCACTCCCAGCTTTCAAAATGATAGAAGGAAATTCCATCTGAAAGTGCAGTCTCTTGTATTTGCTTTTGTATATTAGTAATCTTCTGGAAGTGTATCCTCAAACACATCAAACTCAACATAAGATAAAATCATAATGATCATCAGTGACAAGTAAAGGAGATGATTTGTCTTGGAATTTTTAGACTCCTCATCTGACTTGTTAAAAAAAAAAAACCCTCAGAAACTACTTAGCATCTGTATTTCCCTCCTTAATAATTAGTACATTGAACCAATGTTGTGCTTTACGGTGGTGACTGTCTTTTATCTGAGAATAGAGCTGTCAGATTAAGCATGCTCTTAATTCCAAGATAGCATTTTCCTTCCTTCTGACTGCCACATGAAAAAATAAGTCTTTTCTTTTGCTTCACCTTAATTTTATATTTATCGCTTCATCACCTTCCCCCACCTGCAATTTGCTTTCTCATTCATCTTCTGCATTTATTTATGCCTCAGCATTATTCCCTTCTGTGTCATAATACTCCTTCATTCTATCTACTTTGTACTAAAATGTAGCAATGTCTCCTCATAGAAAACTGTTAGGCTGAAGAGCTTATGCTGCTTTATGATAAATGAATATGTTAAAGAATTAACAGTTGTATCGAATCCAGAGTACTTGTTATCTGTCTTCTGGCACAGATAAACTGTCTCAGATAAAGATGTTACTCATAGATTAGAATTAGGGCTGTTTTGTAAGTGTCCATTGAATTTAATCTTTTGATATCTGGAAAAAATCTTTCTATTGGTTGCATTTCCCTTTTTAGAGCATTCATATACTTGTGAAATAAGTGTATTAACTCACAGATGTGACTGATGGTGACAGCAGGAGCCAAGTGTACTTGATTTGAGTCTTTATCACCTCTGGAATAAATGCATACATATGTACAGACCTTTTTATCCAGGCAACAGACAAGCCACAGTGAACCTCAGTGGTATCAGAACTATGTCTTCACAGATCTATAGTGAACCAGCTATCTTTGAAATAAACACTTATTAGATGAGGGTATTTTGCTTGGAATGCATATCTTCTAAACACATTAGACAATATGAAGAGCAAAAGAAACAAGAACAAGCCACAGTGAACTGGAATTCTTATTATAGTTTTAAATTTTAAATACCTTGGGTGATTTTCCTTTGTTTCACAATATATAATGGTGTCATGGTTTAAGCATAAATTTCCACCACATGGGTCGTGTGCATTCGACTTCATCTGGATCTATGGGTATATCCCCGTTATTTGGCTTGATATTATAGATCATCTCTTCAGTGGCTGATTCCCTCAGAGACTGGATGCCCTTCTCTAGAGTAGTCCACTTGGCTGAGCGACTCATAACATCGTCCTTGTATGGAAACCTTTCTTTCACAGCTGCCAAGAGCCGCATCCAGAGGCTGAGGGACCATTTCTCTCTTGCAATTGCTTTGTCAGTTCCCCCTTCCCTTGCAAGTGATCCCAGCTGCTTGGCTTCCTTACCTTCTAGTTTGTGACTGTTGGCCCCATTATCCCGGCATTGGAGCAACCAGGTGATGATGTGCTCCTTGGTTGATGGGTAAAATCTTTTCTCATATTCCATAGCTCGGTTGAGGTCCGAGGTCGAGAAGTCACCTCTCCTTCTTCTTTTTCATCATGTGATAGACTCCTGATCACATGCTGTCCTGGGTGGTAAATACATTGTTTCTTCATCTCGCTTTATCTTTCTTGCCTCTTTTTTGGTTTTCCTCTTGCATACAGGGGCATCCAATATTGATACAAGTTGGTCCTCTGGTTTAGCTGCAGTGATTATCACTGTGGTTTGGGTAGCTGCTGTACTTGTCACTGGGGTTTGGGTAGTGGCTGTACTTGTTGCTGAGGGTGGTATAGCTGCTGTGCTTGGAGCTGGAGCAGCTGTGCTGTCTGTTGCTTTGCCCTCAGATCCAGGGACATTATTTTCCTTTTGGACGTTCTGGATAGTGTTGAACAAGGCCCTGTAAGCATAGGCCAAGCCCCAGCATATTGCCATGATTTGTCTGTCTCTGGTATGACCAGAATGACAACACACCTCATTTAAATGTTTTACTAATTTCACTTGTTCAGTGATGAAATTCCAAAGCACTGGAGGGGCCCACTGGCCTAGATATTTGCCCATACTATCCCACACACCCTGCCGCTCATTACTGTCCAGGCTTGGGGAAAATCTTGTGGTCCTCCTACATCATCGTCTAACCCCAGACAAGGCGAAAACCCAGCTTTGTTTAATTCTCAGGACCAGATGAAATAGTCATGGGTAAAACACACTCTAAGTGTGCCAACATGGTGATCCTCATCATAATCAGCAGGCAGGTCTCAAAGGTACCTAAAGGTTATTCAAAAGCTTCAAAACTCTTGAACAATGCTGTAAACGGTCTGGTGGGGAGGCTGGGAGAGTAGGAGAATGTCTCCTTCACAGGTTGACCACCTGAGAAGGAGAAAAAAGATGTGTAATTGCTAAGCACTTCTATTATATACCTCCCAAAGTATAGAGGTGATGACCACACTGGGAATGCAAGACAGCTCAGTTTGATGATCAATGATTCTATTGTATTACAAGCCATTACCATAAAGTACAATGAAACAAGAACGTTAGCCCAAGGCCCCCAGGCAATAAACACTAACACAGCAAATACTGGTTGTAAGTAAGGTACAACTTACTGAAACTGTGAGATCAAAAGCATCAACTTTGAGAGCCAATAAATCAGCTGCTGCTACCACCAATAATAATAATGATAAGGGAAATAACAAGGGAAGAGAATACAACAACTTACCACCTGCTGAACGATACCCAGCCCAACTGAGCAGTGAGCTAACTCTTCTATGTCTCTGCCCCCAGTTTTTACAACCTGGGCATGATGTGCTATGGCATGGAATACCTCTTTGGTCAGTTTGGGTCAAATGTCCTGTCTCCCTCCCACCTTCCCCTCCTCCCTGGCAGAGCATGCGACTCAGAAAGACCTTGGTCAGACTAAACATTTGAGCAGTAACTAAAAACATTGGTGTTATCAGTGCTGTTTCCAGGCTGAAAGTCAAAAACACAGCACTGCACCAGCTACTAAGAAAGAGAAAAAATGACTGCTACTGCTGAATCCAGGACAAATGGGATATCTAAAGGACTGTTATGAAGACCATCTGTACAGCACAACTAGCAATTTTTTAACATCTCCACAAAAGGCTGCACTCAAGAAGATGTCAGCTGCAAAATGCGTCCCCTGTTCCTCTCACAATGATACACCTGGTTTGATATATTGCTTATAATGTTCCAGGTCTTGAAATTAAGGCTAAGGCAGTCAGCTAGACATTATAAAATCATTGCTATATGCACTGCATTTCAACTCTATGACATCAAAATCACAATTTTTAATTTGGCTGTTGTCCAGCCTTTTCCAATATGCCTTCCATTTCCTTTGCCACCTACCAGTTAGGGAGGCCATCTGTCTTCCCATTGGACGTGAAAGAGCTGGTATGTGAAAAACACCAGCTCCTGTTAAAATAACTTCCCCCACTGTTTTTTATTCATATATTTTTATAGTGATCAGACTCTGTTTCTTGTTGCTCTTCCTTAGTAGAGGAAAATTTTCTTAGCTATTGATAGTGTTGTAAAGTAAATGTTGTTTGGGGTTTTTCCTTCGAGTGCAGCTCTCTGAGCAGACATCAGTTGGAGCAATCTGGTGTTCTTACATGAAGATTTTCCCTTCTGATTTGAATGTGACATATGTGTAGGATGAAAATTACATATTTCTTCAAGAGGATGTGCTATTTTTTGCTGTTTGAGATCTGTACATTCTGTTCATGTTACATAAACGATGAATGTAGAAGGCCTTTCTTTTTTTACTTGCTTTAAGTTCTTGGAGAGAATCTGCACTATTCGCTCTGGTGTTACAGAAAGAAATTGTGTCCCAGAAATGTATTAAAAAGTAACATGGAACAGGTTCTGTTGTGCAAGAGAAATAATAGATATATCCCAGCTGGGTTCCTGGACTCTCTTAATTTTCATTTACTTTCATCCAATCAATTTTTTGCTGTTCTGCCTGGTAGCTGATATAGTACATCAGGGAAATTACAGCTGATTTCTAAAACCTATTTTAAGGAAAGCATTGAATGAAACTAAAGACTTGGCACAGAAGTGATAGAAAGAGATAGCTTTCCTGTTCCCTCATCTTTAAGGGCTGTAGTGCAAATCACTGTGAATGTTTCTTTCCTTAATTACTGAAATTGTTAGGGATACTGCTTAAGGAACAATGCTGAAAGACTGGAGTTTTGGAAAGAATTTTTCTCAAGCCTTTGATATAACCAACAAAACCTTAAAATTCCCCAAATTATGAAGAAATAGACTAAATACCTTTTAAGGCTCTTGTTTCATATCTTGTGCCCAAAGGTACAGTTTACTTTTATATAGATGTTGACAGTAATTTCATAAAAAAGCATATTTTAAAGGTTTAGCTAATCTATATAGAGATGTGTGGTGCTAATCTCTGTGCCATCTGTACTGTGAGTAATTAAAGGAAATCCATCTAAAAAATGAATCCCTATTCAATGCCTGACTTCTAAAATGTAAATTAACCACTCCCTTAGTTTTTTTATTTTTTGAAGGCAAGAATAAGTGTTTCATTTCTAGTAAAACAGATTACACTGTTTAAAGAGCTGAAAAATGCAGTTTGTTAGGCTATAAGATCATCCTTTCAAGTTTTTCCTACATTTCAGTCTTTCCCCAGTGTAGTAAACCAACTGTGAATAAGCTTTCTCCAGTAAGAGTTCATCCTTTTCAAAATTGCAATTATGCAGAATTTTTACTGTTATGATTCATAATAGGAGTAAGTATTACTGTAGTAGCCCAAATAGCATTTGGCCTGTTACAGGATACAGAGAACAGATTAATAATTAACCCCTAACTTAATGAAGAAAAATTGTAATACTACTGTCCTTTGCATAGAGATATTTTACCTCTGGTTTCCAGATCAAGTTGGTATTCATGCACTGGGAGAAAAGAACATATGCACCATTGTAAGAAATTAATGAAAGTGGTGGCCAGTTTTTTAATCTCTTCTCATATATTGCAACTTAATGCATACCATTAGATTGTTTTCCCTTTTGAGTAAGACAATTCGGATTAGTTTCTAAAATACTGATTTTTAGTGGCTGACTCCCATATAGAAAATGTAAGCTTGTAGTATTTACAGTAGTACAAGAAAAGACTTCTTAGTTCAGAGTGACCAAATAGATTAAATATTTCCGCCTCCACACACCCCTTTCTTTTTTTTAAAAAAATCACAAAACAGCAGAATTATATCTTTAAGAAGAATGGGATTTTTTTTTTTTTAACTGACATGAATTATTGTTCTTTTTTTTCCCACAGAAATATTATACAAAACTGATCTTCAAGAATAGAAGGAAAAGTAAGAGTTTGAGAATAGGCATTTCTATATATCTAGATATTCTGGTGCAAACTGTGGAAAGCATGGCTAAGTTCGTAAATGTCATTGACTTTTTCTCACCAAGGGTATTTAAAATGAAACTACGTTTTGAAGTAAAAACATGGTTTTGCAGAATGGTCTGGGTCAGAAATTTACCTTTGCTTTGAGAAAGTATTTCCATCCTAGAGCTCTTCACCTTGGTAAGGAAGAAATAGGGGAAGAAAGAAGGTATTCTGCTGGTCAGGTGGCAGAGAGTTTCCTGCTGATGCTATAAAGACATAAATCACCAATCTCGGACAGATGCCCTACGCTTGCAAGCAGTACATATGGCAGCTCTTTCAAGATTCCAGCTCATTAACCTGTCCAAAGCATCACCTGGCTGCTTTGCTCCAGGCCTTCTCTGGTGGATGGTAACAATTGCTAGAGTAATAACACTGAGAGCTGAAGCAAAATCTTGACTTCAATCAAGTATGAAAATGATAATTGCTTTGAACTGAGCTATATTATTTCAATTGGTTAATAGCCAAAACTAGTTCAAATTACAGAGAAATGGATAGATAACGAGCTTACTGCATATCTGCTCTGCACCCCTATAAGTACCCCTTAAGTACTGGTGATGATGCTTCTAAAAGCAGTGCTTCCCCAGGTCTGTAAATTACATTGGATCTACTTATGCCTGTTTGAACCAGCTGTAAGATAATGTTGATCTATTGTAGGTGCCTTCTATGCAGTACGTAACTGGAATTTGTTGTGCTGAATAAGGTTTCTGGAATACAGAAAAAGCTTTGACAGTATGTGTATGACTGAAGAACCCTAAATGCTGTAGGAATCACCTTTTGCCTATCTAAATAACCCAGGAACTGATTAATAAGGCACTAGGAGATGCTGATTTTGTCCTGCCATAGAAGGCATCCTCTGTCAGAGAGACGGTCAGCAGCAGTATCTGATTCAGCCGTCCAATTTTAGTCTGAGGCAAACCCAGTCATTCCATAGTGGACTAAATACACTAGTAAACAAAGGCTTCCACTAATAAGTAAAGGTTTAGCTACATTTACAGCAATCATTTCTTTACTTATAATTACTTATTCCAGATTATTATTACTTATTTAATCATTATTTATTCCAGAGGTTATGATATTTGCTTCCATTTCTCTTCACAGCTACAACTATAGCTGAAGTCCTTTAAATTTCATGTAGCTAAAAAATTTTACTCTAGCTAGGATCAAGTTATGTTATACTAAAAATATAAGCAAATGTGAAAAAAAAAAAAGATTTTTTTTAGATTAATTTTTAGAAGATTCTGTTATGACATGTGCAGTGCATATCCTGAATATCTATGAGATGTGTGTCTTAATGCAAAGGATAGAAACTGAAGATAGAAAGTATGTTTTTGCAGTCAGCATTTAGATTCTCTTCAGGAGCTGAAATGACATTTTTCGTTATTTTTTTAATCACTCTTATGCCTAATGGGTGAAGTGAACAAAGTAAAATTGCTTTCCATGGAGAGCTACAGGGCCTTCCTCAAACCTGAGGGAACAGCAGGCTGTGGTGCTGCTTCTCAACACCATCTGTTCTTTGGACTTGAAATGATTTATGGGAATTGAAGTGTTCACATTTTCCTGTTGACAGTTCAACATCAGCAGTATATTCTCAGGCAACAATGAAAGTTCAAGCAAATATATACTACCACTAAAGTTTACTCTTCTGAAAAAGTTATGCCACTCTATATGGAAACTTATATCAACAAAATGTTATTCAGCTCAGTATATAAATAAATTGGAAAGAAGTGGCTAGTTCTCCTTGCACCCATATCCACAGTCACTTTGACTAGATATTCAAAGTATTCACTTAGTGTTTTAAAAAAGCCTGTGAAAACTTAAATCAACATTTGTGGGAATAGGATCAAGCCAACACTGAGTACTTGCTAATATCTCTGCTGCCTCTCATTCTTCTTGAGATTATTTTCTAGTGGAAAAAAAAAAAAAAAAAGATTGCCAAACATCAGCCAAATTTATGGTGCTGGTCTCTCCCATGTTATTCAAACCTTGGTTTGATCCTGTTTGAAGGTGCTTTTGCATTCAGAATGACTACTATCTATAGTTGGCTGTTATTTTCTTAGGTCGAGTTTGAAGTATCTAATTTCATTTTCATGTACTCTGTGCTACTGGGATGTAGGCAGGTCTTTCCTGAGAAATAGATAGCAATAGGACTCTGTGGGAAAGAGTGAGTCATTTAGGGGCTATGTTCTGAAGCTGCCTGTCCTGAATCTCTGCCTGTTGGGGAAGAAGCACTAAGTAATTTGCAGCTGGCCAGAGGGTGGCAATTCCATTTTGCATATACTGAAGTTTCAAAACTTGCACTTGTTTGGTGACAAAATAAAAGGCTCAACATGCCTGCCCTTTGGAATTAGAAATGGAGCTTCTTGTGTCCTGAGCCTTAAATCAACTTCTGCAAGTATTTATTCCCCCTCCAGCTTGGTGACCAACACATGAAGTATGTGCCCTTGACTCCTTGCTCTATTGCATTCAAACCAGTTTCAAATCTCTGTTCTCTGTGATTGAGGCAGTGCACAAATCTGAGCATGAGCATTCCACACTGCCAGAAGATTCCCAGTCACTTGGCTAAAATATTCAGAAGTTAGTTTTCCAGTGAACCCTGAGATTTGTTAAGATTTCTGGTGAAATCTCTACATCTGCTTGAAATGAAAATGGGTGCAGGTCCAGCTTGATTACAAAACACATTAATAAAAGCTTGGTGTTGTACTGACTAAGGGCAAATCTTACTCAAATCACTAAAAAGTTTCCTTGAGAGAGCAGGAATAAAAGCCATAAGAAAAAATGGTGGTTTGTTATCTCATAGAAGCTGGAGAAGACAGTCTCTCAATGACACTGGAAAGACAATAGGCTGCATTTGTCTTTCAGGTGCCTCAGTGATCCAAGAGGATACAGCTAACCATGCAGTGAAAGCATATCACAGTCCTTAGGAAAAAGTAGATTGTTATCCTACCTTATCAGTTTTTACATCCAAACTTGCCAAGATCTATTAAAGTTAAGATCTTATTTATCCAGCAAATCCAACACATGATCTCTGAACACTTGTCTCCTAATTCAGTCACTTTCTTGGAAGAACTACGTTCTGTTTAACACTATTAGTATCCCAGAGTTTTGTTGTCTTTCCTATTGACTCTATGAGTTGAATCAATGCCAGCCTTGCCCACTGCCTTTGTAAAAATTTAAATTGAACTTTAGTTCCTTACTTCTGTCACCCACTGTTCATTGTTTCTCCATCTTTCTCCATATCTGAATCTTTAGCATCATGTTTTTCCTTCTTGCACTCTTTTTTTTTTTTTATTCCTTTTTTTTTTTTTCTTAACCAAGGAATTCTGAACACCCTCAACCCTCAAAAACCCCCAACCAAAAAGAAACAAAAAACTATGAGAAAATTGAACAAAGTAAATAATATACAATTTATCAAAAAATAGTCTATTATTATATAAACTAAATACAATCAAAATAGCTACCCAAATCATGTAGCAGTTTATCAGAGTAACAAAACTGTTCATTAGAAACTGTTTACTAGCACCCTTCAATATTCAAAGTACTTCCACTTCTATAAGACATCAAGTTTCAAACCCTTCTCCATGGGGCAAGAGCTCAGTGCACAAAAAGGCTGTAGAATTAAATCCCTGGTAAACACAATTGCAAGATGTTTAGAAGATATAAATTACATTTATAAGTATGGCTAGTGTGCAAGGGGTAGTAATCTGCTGAGATAGATTGATGGGCTTTTTTGGCTGTATTGATAGAAATATATCCTTCAATGAAAATCGCAGGTTCAAATCTTGCTTCTCTTCAGCAGTAGAGATTATTTAATATATGCTCCTATTTTACTTCACTGTGAACTTCCTACTAACAAAAGATGTTTTTTGGTCATGCTAGGTCTCTTTTTTTTCATTTAAAATCCAGTATGTTTATTCAGGGCATACAGTCTGAGGAGGACACATCTTCTCAGAATAGCTTTTCTTATACAGTGACAGATGATGTTCATATTTTGAAAACATCAAATGTAACAATTTGGTTTGACTTGATCATCTATCTTTTTTTGTTTCATTTCACATCAAGTTGTAATTGCACATTGAAAAAAAAATCTAAAAATCCAATCTAATGTCCAAATAAAACCCAAATACTTACTGAAGAAATACAGAACATAAGATTTGATAGGCACAAAAATGCGTGAATTATATGCAATATCATTTTTGTTGTTCAGTGATTTCCCTATTGCTTGTATTTCCAGTTCACCAGGTTCTGGCTTAGTAGCTTAAAAGCAGAGCAGCAAGATGTTTTTTCTCCCTTCTTTTTTCTCCCTCCAGTGCTTATAAAAAAAATTCTTTCATTACCTTCTACTGATCCTTTCTGGATGACTAATTGTATTTTTTCTTTTTCTATAGAAGATTATGATAAAACTTGTGTGAAATGGGATGAAAAACTAGGAAAATATGAAACACATTTCTGGGAAGACTTAAATGTAAGTAAGTACTGAAATATAATTTGTAACATCTTCAAATACCTGGTACCAACTTCATGAAATCTGTGCAAGTAACTATGTGACATACAGTAAAGTTTCAAAAATAAGAAAATTTTAATTTGTAAGCTTTTGGTCTAATTCTGATTTCAAGCTGAATTTGACATGACTCAGCTCCTTAAATTTCTCAGCACAATTCTGTTCCACATTCAGGAACTACTAGTACCTGCACTTCACAGTGTTGCAGTCTAATTGCAATAGAAATCACATAGTAAATTTGGTACTCAGAACGCCTGCTATCTTAAGAGCATACTCCTTTGAGACGCTTTTAGGCTGAGCTTCCTACATCTTCTACAGACTGTATCAATAAAGCCATGGCTCCTTCAAGAGCTTTAACATTTCCTGAGATGAAAGTGAAAAATGCACAGGTTGCACTTTGTAAAAATGGTATGGCAGATTTCACCTGAACAGCTCGATCTGCATGTGGAACTCAGGTGTGCATCCTGCACAAAGGAAAAATAAATTTTCTGCAGATTTTGTTAGGTAGTGTTGGACAAAGCCAGGACTCCAGTCTTAAGACTAATGAATCCTAGTTTTATTGCCTTTCTTTTAAGAGTTCTTATGTCCAAAATTGTCCCAACTTCAGCAAGGTATTTACACCCCTGAGTCCTTCCTAGTTTTGCACCATGGGCAGAGAAGGCAATGACTAGTGATGAAAATTTTAATGGTTTACTCCATTTTTTTTCATTCTCTCAGTGATAATAGGATAACTTTGTATAGGAGATCCACCAGCACATCTGTCTCACTATTTTTTTCTTTTCACTGGACTCAGCTGACTGCATCTGACTCTAGGAAATAATTTTTTCAGAGAAGAATTTCATCTTTTATCACCATTAAGATTTTTGGCTGAACAAGATGCCAATGACCCCTTTCAGAAATTCGGGAAGTGCTGAACTGTAGAAAAATGTTAAAGGAGAGACTTCCTAGAAACAAAGAATAGCACAGACCCAGTCAAAGGGTGAAAGAATTTGGATTCAGTGCCTGACATAGGAAGAAATCAGAACTTAGAGGCAATGAGACTTTTATGCTTTCTCCCCAGAGGATATGGCTGGAACATCATTTCCTGAATGTGACCTGCCAGGATAGGAACAAGATCTGTGCTGAATTGCCAAAGGTATGCCAAAACTTCCCTGGGGACTGTTAAGCAGGAAGCAGCCTTTTTACCTGGCCTTCATATATGCTAGTGTTGTTATGCAATCCTGCTTTTTAAAAGCAAAAATGAAAGCATTAATTCATTCACTTTTAAAAATGACAACAAAATGCAGAGCAGTGCTACTTCTCTTTTTGGGTGAAAAAAAAAACCAACCAAAACCAAAACCCCTAAACAAACACAAAACCCCATGCAAACCAAATGTTTAATATGTTTGCTAGCATACCAAATACACAAGGGTAAAATACAGTCAGCAACATGATAGGGAGTAGAACTGATTTTGCATCCTACCCTTTTTGTCTGTGCAGTCAAATAGACTACAGTACATACAAAGCTGCTTGGTTAAGAGTAAATCTGAAGACTGAAGCATGAATTGAAATTAAATAACAAAGGATGTGTATATAGAGTTACATTTTAAATTCTTGAAAATAAGGTGTGGGAACTGGAGGAGAATTCATTTCTTGGGTGGCTTGATATATGTTCTATTAAGTAATTCTAATGATTCTGTTGGTTTGTTTGGACTTTCATTTTGCCATTAATAAGTGTTTAGGCATGATGAAACACATAAGCTTTACTGATCCTTTTAGATGTTTTGTGCATCTGGTAAATATATTGGTTTGTACTGGGACTGTACCCTGTGAAAGAGAATCCATGACTGAACTCTACAGTTGCATGCGTCACGTACGATGTTAATCACAGAGAAGTATTCACATGATAGAAAACCATATGTCAGCATTCTGTACTCACAGACTTGTCATTTAGAAAATGATCACTGCAGGTTAATGCGAATCTGCATGGCAAGGCAAGGCTCAAGTGTCTCCTAGCTCTTTGCTTACCTGCTCAGCAGGCTCCCATGCGGACTGCCATAATCTCCAGTCTTCCAGCAATGACTCATGTCAGCTGCTCTCTGTATTCTTTTCTCATCCTTTCCAATGCATGGAACTTGTTTGCTGAATGTTGATTTTGGAGATGGTTAATAAATTTCCATATTTGTATATGTTTTTCATACAGTCTGTTAAATGTGTTCTTCCTCAAAAGATAAAGACTGTGCTTTGAACTTGTCAGGCTGCTGCCTACAGAAGACAGATACCAAGAGATGTGTTCCACAGGGTGTGTGTCTGTGTAGCCCTCATGCACGCTTTCTAAGGCAAAAGGATAAGGCAGCCTGAGAAGAACTTAGAAGTAGAGTTATGAGGAATTCCTTAAGGTATTATTAGATACTGTAATGAAATCATGAACTTTTTTTTTGATTCCTGCCACCCCCCCCCCCCTCGTCA
>JAOEHY010025401.1:0-11001 GCA_025447955.1 Psilopsiagon aurifrons | reverse complement strand
AGGACACCTGACCCAAACTGACCAAAGAGGTATTCCATACCACAGCACGTCATGCCCACTGTATAAACTGGGGGCAGCCATCCGGAAGGGTTAGATCACTGCTGGGTTGGGCTGGGTATCGGTTGGAGGGTGGTGAGCAGTTGTATTCTCTTCCCTTGTTATTTCCCTTGTCATTAATATTGGTGGTAGCAGCAGTGGTTTGTGTTATACTTTAGTTATGGACTGTTCTTATCTCAATCTGTGGGAGTTGCATTCTTCCGATTCTCCTCCCCATCCCTCTGGGAGCGGGTGGAAGAAGGAAGGGAGTGAGCGAGCAGCGGCGTGGCTCTGGGTTGCTGGCTGGGCTTTAAACCACAACATTCCAACTCAAACCATACTATAATTCCACGAATTTCACATAGCGCAATCTGATTCCATAGCATTACTGCAGTGCCTGACCCACTAATTATTCAGCTGATATGATCCCAGCAGCGCGTTTCCCTGCATGGTGGTTATTACTGTAGCCAAGGTTTGCTGAGCATCCCTGCTCACAGTGGCACGCAGCTGGGTACTCCTCTTACTCGTGGGACATCTAGTGGCAGAAAGGAAACTGTTTTGGAAGTCAAAATGGTTTTTTTTTGAAAACCGATAAAAAGGGTGCTGAAATGTGGCTTTGTTTTTTTGGTTTTTTTTTTTTCTCTGTATGTTAGTTTGTAAGGTTGAAATAATTCTGTGGGCTTTAAACAGTGGTATTTGAAAACCTTGCTGGGTCTTAGACACATGAGCAGTTTGTGCGGAAGCAGCAAGGACAAACTGCAGCTTGCTCTTGTTCTCTTAATATTGCTCTACTGAGAAAGAGCTTCAAGACTTGCTGTGAAACAGTTCCACCTGAAAAGGATTGCTCTTTGTTCCAGCTAGACTCTGTCTCATGACACTCAACTGCTCCATCCAGAAGCCATTGATACCTTTTATTATACATGGGTGAGCTTTCTCTCTGTTATATCCTATGGCCATAAGGTTCTAAGAGCAAACATGGGGCTCCTGAGCAGCTGGAGCAGACTTCAGCCTGGCTGTTTTCTAGGAATACAGGTGAGTAGGAAGGCAGGGGGCAGGAAAAGGTGTTTTGTTTACAAGTCTTGCTGTACCTGCAGGATATCCAGCATATTGCTTGATAGTCTTTGCTGGAAATACTTTGCAGAAAGAAGGCTTTTTAGCAGGTATGATATATGCGATGTGGCAGCTCCTATTTCCATTCTGGTTTCCTCTCTCCAGGCCTGGTAGAGATACAGCACAGTCCAAAATAATGAACACAGAAGGTGTCTTCTGAAAGACAGCACCCCTGGGTTCTGCGTAGCACTGAGCTTGCACAGCAAGAAGATTCGTAGTCATCATTCAGCTGCTTTGTTTCTTTCCTGTGGCTCTGTAAAAATAACTGAGGAAACAGTGGAATGTTCTTCCTTTTTTCCTCTTTTTTTATAACTCTTCACTCTTCTTGACGAAACCCATACAAATTATCTTCTTTGATGGAGTAGGTAGAGATAGTCTGAACTTCCATAATAGTCTCAAGTATTTCAGAGCGGAATCAGATCTGTAATGTAGCTGCTCTTAAATATCTGCTTTAATGGTGTGGGTTTTATCACCTTTCTAGTACATGACCTGTTTGAGGGTTTCTTCTTGGGTTTTTTTTTCCATTATGTTCTGTAGCCTTAAGGGCACAGAATCCATTTAGAAAGTAAATTGATATTCTTCTGACCCTAAGTTTTGGGGGTTGAGGTAACAGGGTCCTAATGGAAATGGAAGTCTCTGAGCAATTCTGAGTTCTTTCAGTAGGTCTCTGCGCTTCAAATGGTGATGGCTCTTCCCCTTGCAACCAGCACATGACACCAGTGAGTATGGGCTGATGTGCATTTAGATGTTAGGTGGCATCTTCAGAGGGGATGGAAGACATGAGAGCCCAGTGACACTCTTGTTGCTTCACCCCAGTAGACACCCCAGTAGCACCATTATTACGTTCATTCCCTTCCCCTCCCTCCCACTCCCAGCAAAATAAAGAACAAAATAGGGAGAGCAAAAGATTCCTCTTCTTTTTCTTGTTTAAGCATGATGCTATGTGACATGGAGTATCGCTTTGGTTGCTTCAGAGCACAGCCTCACATAGAATCCCAGCCTGGTTTGTGATGGAAGAGACCTCAAAGTTCAACCACTTCCAACCCCATGCCACAGGCAGGGACACCTTCCACTAGAGCAGGATCCTCCAAGCCCCATCCAACCTGGCCTTGATGGCAGCACCTCACATGATTAAAGGGGTGAATTTATCTTTTTCTCCATACTCTACTATTTTTTCATAGGGCTCCTTATCTGGTTATCATCTTCAGATAAGCACTATGTGTCCTACTCCTCTGCCTCTGAAGTGGGTGGCCTGATGACTTTGGGTTTAGGTTTGAAGCATGAGGAAGATTAGGTATCAAATTCAGTTGGTTAATCTGGCATTTTACCTCCATCCCAGTCAGACCCAATGCAGGCTCTGAGGTGATCCAGCCATTCCAGCCTCTAAACTGTGTAGGAACAATGTGTGAGGTGCTGAAGCAATGCAAGGCAGTCTGTGTGGGAAGCTGTTTTCAGCTTGATATTCAAGGGTATTTGCTACCCAAGAGAAGGTGGAGCACCAATTAGGTGCATTTTTGTTACTCTCAGTAATTCTGTAAGAGGGGATTTGGGAAAAACAGTTGCAGGACATAAGAGGAGGTTTTCCAAGATATAAGGGAGGGAAGTGCACATAGGGAAGATGTGTGCAAGGAGACAGCAGGCTTGTAGGACCAGGAGTTGCTGATGCAGCACTACCTCCATAGGTGTCTTCCTGGTGCTTGCACAGTGTGGTGCTCTGTGCTTTGCTAGGATTATGCACAGGGAATGGTAGCTCCTTTCATCCTGGCCTTTCATGGCATCCTGCACTTTATGTAGTACACACTGAAAAGCTAGGCAACTCTCTCCTTGATGAACATAGCTTATGTGTCTGGGAGCTGGTATTTCTTTTCCCAGCTATCTGCTGCACTTAGTCACCCGCCATTCTCACCTCTCAGTCAATATGATGGAGATACCAAATCTGTCTGCATACTTTGTGGCCTCTATGTTTTATACTTTTCCGGTTTTGTTTGGACACCAGGGAGGAAGGCTATCCTCCTCAGCCCCCTGAAGAGTTGTTGTGGCTCTGTGGGATAGAGCCACAGAGTATGTGTGGGAGAGGACCTCCCAGAGCTCAGAGGGAATGGAGACGGGTCTTCCTTCCCATGACTTGGGAAGGCTTCAGGAGGGAAGGGCAGGGACTTCAAAGGCATCCACCCAGGCCCAGCATCACAAGACATTTTAGGGGGACTCAGGCCATGGAATTTGTTATTACTCAAAATGCTGGAGTTGGAGAGATGGTAACTGCATTGTGAGTCAGGAGAGAGACTTCTCTGTAAACCTTCTTTCTATTCCAACTCATCCTGTCTCCTCTAGTTAACTCTGTTGCAATTCTGGATCATATTTTGGTAATACCAATTTTTTTCTTGGCTTTTTCAATATTTAAGCCAAAAAGTAACCTAGGCAATCGCACCATGAACTGTCATGTTGCCAGCATGATGGTCAGCAAGCACCTTTATCTCTGAAGTAAGGGCTTAGAGTATGAGTGTTTGTCGTTAGCGCTGGGAATAGATAAGCATTCTTATTCTTGGAAGCTCAGGATTTGTTGACATGAACAGTAACTTATTCTAGACTGGCTTTAGGCATCACTCAAGCCTTCAATTTCATCACTTCATGCTCAGAGACATGCCTGGTTTTGGATACTCTGCATAGTCTTCCCTATAGCCGGTCTAACTCCTTCTCCACACTTTCTGCCTTGTAACCCTCCTTGTACCTGGTTGTGAATGTGCAAGTGTGAACTGTATGATACTGTGTCATGGACTACAGGAGGGAATGATTTTCATGGAGATCCCTTTGCGGCAAATATTTCTTCCCTTTATAAACATATAGTGGAGTGTTGCCTCTGACATCCATAGCAAAACTAAGGAAAAGACAGCTGTGTGCTTACCTGAAGCAGTTGGGTTGTCTTCTGTTTTCATGTTTCAGAGGCAATCTTGTCACGTAATTGCTTGAGTTGAAGCAGCATCCCTCCTCTACAGACCTCCATGGGCTTCTCTGCAGATCGTTTCTCTAGTTGTTTAGGATCATGGAATCAACCAGGTTGGGAAAGACCTTTAAGATCATTGAGCCCAACTGTTACCCCAGCACTGCCAAGCCCACCACTAACCCATGGCACTGAGGGTAAACTGATCTCCTTCATGGTGGCCCCTCATGATCTCCAGTCACAGTCACTCCTTCTCTGCCTGCTCATAGTGGCCCCACACTCCACAGCTGCCGCTGCTACCCCTCATGGCCACCCCTCGTGGCCCACGGCTGCCCCTGCTCTCCCCTCACGATCTCACCTCACAGCTGCCCCATCACTCACTTTATGATCTTCCCTCATGGCTGCCTTTCCTGTCCCCTCATGGTGTCCCCTCATGGCTGACCCACCTCTTCCCTCATGGCTGCCCCTGCCCTCCCCTCAAGATTTCACTCACCCGTCATGGCTGCCCCTCGTGATCCCTCATGATCTCTCCGCATGACCACCCCATTTCTCCCCTCATGATCTCCCCTCACCTCTCATGACCGCCTCTCCTGTCCCCTCACGATCTCTCCTCATCCCTCATGGCTGCTCCTCCTGCCCCCTCAGGCGCTCCCCTCACACCTCATGGCCACCCCACCTCTCCCCTCATGGCTCCCCCTGCTCTGCCCTCGCAATCTTCCTCACCCCTCATGGGTGTCTCTCCTGCCCCTCATAATCTCTCCTCATGACCACCCCATCTCTCCCCTCATAATCTTCCCTTATGGCTGCCTCTTCTGTCCCCTCATGATCTCTCTTTGCAACCACCCCATTTCTCCCCTCATGATCTTCCCTCACGGCCACCCCTGCTTTCCCCTCACTTCTCATGACAGCCTGTCCTGTCTCCTCACGATCTCTCCTCATGACCACCCCATAACTTCCATCACGGCTGCCCCTCCTGTCCCTTCATGATCTCTGCTCATGACCACCTCATATCTGCCATCATGGCCACCCCTCCTGTCCCTTCCCGATCTCTCCTCACACCTCATGACCACCCTCTCTGTCCCCTCATGATCTCCCCTTACCTAAGCAGACAGGTCTTTCCATGTTGTTCGCCATTTGGTTGTGAGACTCTGACCACTGAAGGTGACCGAGTTTGGAAACGGATACCAAACTGTTTTGTGCTCTCCTTTGGATGCTCAGTGAATCCCTTCCATTCAGCAGTTCATCAGTCTGAGTGGATAATCGCCCATGACTGCACCTTGCCATGAAGATGGTGCACAACAACAGTGGATGGCAGGTTCACGTTCTGCATGTGGCTCTGCTATGGCGCGTTTCTGGTAGCTGAAACACCAAAGACTTGACTAACTTTGGCGTGCTGTGCCCAGCTGAACACCTTGTTGTCTGATGTGCTGATATCCATGGAGATCTGTGAGTATGCAAGTTGTATTTCAACATCAGCGAAGTATAGTTCTGAAGAGGGGTTTGAAAATGAGCTCTAGATGCATGTGTATTTAGGAGGGCCTGGGTGGGTGACATAATGCAGGCAATGGTTTTTGAGAGAGGAGCCTTGAAATATTGGTAATTTATCCACACTAGTCAATGTGTGTTTCTGCTAGCAACATCTCCTACTTGACATCTGAGATAGAATCATAGATCAGGTAGGCTTGGAAGGGACCTTAAAGCTCATCCATTTCCAACCGCCTGCCATGGGCAGGGACACCTTCCACTAGAGCAGGTTGCCTGCTGATCTGGGCTAGAGAGGGACAGGATTTAATGCTATAGCATGTTTCTTTTAGCTGAAGCAATGGTGCTCATTGGAATTTGATCAGCCTTACAGTTCTGATGACTAGGGCAAGTCTGTAGAGCAGTTTGTGGGCTCTGTGAGGGGAGGAACTGGTCTTTCTGGCACTGGAAATCCAGTGCTCGCCCCTCCGGTTCCTCTTCTGCCAGAGTGTCTCTTTTCCTGTATTCATGTTGGTTGAGCCCGATGTCTATGCACACTTGCTCTTGGTTTTCCTCCATTGCCCCTAAAACTGTGTTACTTAGACATATTAGAAAGGAAATTACCATGACTGACAGCAGGGCAGCAAGTAAGAGGGATATTGGGGCTCACTGCTGGGAAGGGTGCAGGGTAGCATGTATGGAGTGGATCTGGGTAACAAAATACTTCACCATGCTGCTGTGCTGAAAACTTGCTTTAAAAACTGACTTGATTCTCAGATACCAAGTGTTAAGCTGGTCTGTCCACCATTTAACCTCACCTTCTATGTGATGGAAAATTACTGCCCTCATATTCTCTTTGTCCTGTTGTAATACTAAATACTCTCCGAGAGATGCTTATCCATGCTGTTAATGTGTAGTAATGGGATTGCTATTTTAAAAATCGATACAAATATCACACTAAAAAAGAAAGGCTCCTCGATGAGGCTGTCAGAGAGCTGTTTTAATAGATCTGACATTTGAGACACTTCCCCCAAAAGTACTCTTCCAGTTTCAAATTACTTTCTAAATGTTGCTGCTTGCAGACTCCAGGCTTGCTAATACAAGTTGTCAGAGTGCAAAGCTCTCTCTGCAGTTTCAGAGGAGCTGGGAGTCAGAAATGTGTTCATTATTGTTTCAATTGATCAAGAACTTGTTCTCTCAGAAATTAGGGAGCGGCAGCTCCAAGCACATACTTGATTTTTTGTGGTTTGAGCCCATCTGGAAGGTTGGAGAAGCTGAAGAGTTGAAGATGATGTGAAAGTTGCGGATGTATCTTCCTAGTACTGCCACTTAGAGCGTGAAAAGCTGAATTATGCTGACTTGATTCAAGCTGGTTTTTAGATGCTAAAAACTTGCTAGCAGATGGTATATGCGTTGATAACAGAAGTATTTGAAGTTGTCTTTAATATCCTTTTCATATTTTAACAGTATTTCTTACAGCTCTGTGTTGAATTGTCTCAATGGTCCTCCCTCTGTCAGAGTACTCAAGCCTTTATCAAATTCAGGGCCAGGTCTTTGGGGTGTATATGTTCTGGTGAGATTCTGAGACCAAAAATACGTTACCAGCGCCAATAGCTTGAACACTTGCAAAACATAGAATCAAAAAGGTTGGAAAAGACCTTCAAGATCATAGAATCAAAAAAGTTGGAAAAGACCTTCAAGATCATAGAATCCCAGGTTGGTTTGGGTTGGAAGAGACCTTAAAGCTCATCCAGTTTTAATCCCTGCCACAGGCAGGGACACCTTCCACTAGAAGAAGGTGCTGCAAGCCCTGTCCAGCTTGGTCCAGAACCGATGCTTTTCAATCTCTGGTTTTGGTATTCACTATGTATTAGGAATCACAGTGATTTCTGCAGAACTGAGTAAAAACCCATTTAAAACCTCACTCTGGTTTGAACAGCTCAGAACTTCAGCTTTGCCCTATTTACATTAAAGGTATTTTTTGGTTCTCAGACTTAGTGTGGTGTTTAATGGCCTGGAAGTGAACTTGAAATAAAATGGACTCTTTACATATAGGCCAAGCCTACTCTCAGGCAGGCCAAGCCTAAAGACCTTGCTTGCCCTCATCAATTGGTGAGAATGACCAGGTTTGCAGATGGTTTAATTCGTTGCTCTTTTACCTTTGCTTGCCCTCCGTGTGCATCACTGCCTCAGTGCTGCTGGTAATTCTCTCCCTCCCTGGTCATTCCTAGTTTAAAGCTCTTTTTACCAATTCCCCCGTGCTACTGACAAACTAGTGTCCTATGGGCATAGAAACTAAAATCAACACCAGCCAACACCAACCTTACAACCACTTGTAGATCTGCAAATCAGTGCCTTTCTCTTCATGCCATTTCTCCTCATCAGGAAGACTGAAGAGAAGAACGTGGTCGAGGTCCCCAAGGCCCTGAGCTTCCCTCAGAGCTGTATAGTCAGGTAGCCCAGATCCTTTGGCTTGAAGGCACTTCTGATTCCTCTTCAACTTTGAGGGTGGTGAACCTTTTCTGTTAAAACCTGTTCTAGTTGTAGAAATAATTACAATTGTAAGAAACGTTAGGAGAGTGTCAAAAGAAACTGCAAGAATAGAGTTGACAAAAGTGACCATGTTGGGTTTTTAATGCTGGGGATTAAGTGAAGGTAATATTTGGCTTTTTTTTCAGCTCTCATCTTGGTCACCATGTTACGTCTTTCAGTGTTATGGCTGTATTGTGAAACTGCTTTCTTCATGGCGTGCTTTCAGCTGAGTCCCAGGTTGATGGCAGCACTGAAGCTGAAGATGTTCTAGCTTCACAAGGTTACTTATGGACCAGGATAGCTGCAGCACACTTAAACCTACTAGCGGTTCTTAGGAGGAAACCTCTGGTCCTCAGACTTTAAGTGATCTTCATCCTTGTGAATAACAGTGTCATGGCGAAAATGAGTGAATGCTTTGTACTGCCAATTCACTGAGCATCTGCTAGAAGAAAGGCAAGTGTGGCCAGAATTACCAACCCTGCCAGAAATGCGTAACGTGTGCAATGCTGTTGCATTCTAGAGAGACATTTACTTCCAGAATTGAGGTTGTATGTTCAGAGTGAGGAAAGAGTAAGAGGGGTGAGTTTGGTCCCCTTTTTGCAGCTAGACACTGGTTTTTGGTGGAAGAGATGCTTTGTGTTCTAATCCGCTCCTGCTCAGGAAGTGCAGGGGATGTCTCAGAAGCTCTCCAGAGGTGTAACTACAGACTACACTTCACCTTTGTGCCTGACCTTGGGCTTATGCTGCTCTTCCCCTTGAAGTCTACTTAAGTCCCCAGACACCAAGCTCCTTATGGTCTTGGGAAAGCAATGAAATGTGTAAGTGAGAGGATCAAATTCATGGTTTACTTTAAATTGCTTCTCTTTTATTTTAATGCTGCTTGATGGACATAAAATCAAATTTAGAAGCCACCCCTAAAAAGAATAGACTGCTGTGGGGTTTTAAGCACACAGGCTTGACAGCAGCAGCTGATTAATAATTAATTAAACTAATGCCCAATGAAAGAAATACACCTTTGCTAAACTATAATTACTTGGAAGCTTCTTCATACATATTCCATGAGAATCTTTTCCTTGTAAGACTCTGGGAAAAGTATATTTAGTGTTTGTTTGCTTTCAGCTCTGGTTTTCAGCAGATATTGCCTGAAACAGTGTCTTAATCAGTCTGACCTCAACCTCGAGGGAATTGTTTTCCATTGACTCTATCTCTTCCTCCTCGCCTCTCTCTGTGTGCTGCAGTTCTTGACAGAGCTGCTATGTTTGAGGCTAAGAGTGTGCTTGTGTCTCTCTTTTGAGGGGTGAAGCTGATCTAAAGTGTCCTAAGCTTTTAATCTCCTCTCCTCACCCCTCTTCAGTTTTGAAGCTTGAACTTTTCCACCCATGAACACTTTCTCAGAACACTTCTATCAAATGAAGTGCATAAAAGCCTGAGGTGCACAATTGCTCTAGTCACTGAGCATTCAGAAGCTGCAAATTGCATAATTATTTTTAGTGGTTTTCGTTTCTTTTTAAGGCTTTTACAGAAAGAATATGCCAGTGTTCTATTCAGACCTATTAATATTTCACACCAAAATGCACTTTTAAAGCTTTTTGGGCTAACATGCTTCTCAGAATGACTTCACCCCTTGTTCTTCAAACACAGCGTGCTCTCACACTTAGGTACAAGTGTCTGCATTTAGGAATAGAAGTTGTTCAAAAGGTTTTTAAATGCATGCTAAGCAGCAGGTAAGAAGGGAGGGTAGGACCAAGCTTCCTGCTCTGTCATAACCAGCTTTCAAGGTTCCCCAGCTCTAGGTTTCTGTATCTGTGCAAGGTCACAGTTAGGTTTGTGTAGGAGGCTGTCCTCTCTAAGTGAGATTAGCTGAACACTCTGGGTAGCAGAGGTATTTCTAATACATTTGGGCTCTGTCAGTAACCCCTACAACTCGAATATCAGTAAATGCCAAAATATTGACATTTTGCACTAGGTTATGTTCTCCATAGGGTGCCCCATGGTGTGTCATTGTAGACTTGGTGGAATATTCTGTTATATACCTTGGAAAGACAAATGGCTAAAAACAACTACATTTCTTTCAGTAATTCATGTTAAATCCCTGTGACTTGAGCAGCCAGCCAGAAATCTGCCATTCTACAAGGTTTGCCATTCAAAATGAGTAAGAAACTCTGGAGCTGGATATCTTTTATGAAACTTTATCTCCAGCAGCACACTTATCTTCCTGAATACAGGAAGAAATGAGTAAACAGAAAGTGATGCCTGTAAAGAACTGTGTCTCTTGAGCAGCTCTTTCCACAGGGAAGTGCTCCTTAGGCTTTCCCAACACTCCTATAGCTTAAAATCAGCTCTATCTGTGATTTTGTTGCCAAAGTTGTACTGGAATGGGCCTTACCACACCTTTGCTTCAGGTAGGACTCTGATATAGTTTGGTTAACCTTTCTTGCAAAGAAAAATGCCTTCTGAAGTGCCTCATTTTATATATAATATAAATATATGTAAATATAATCCAGAAGTTGAGCCAACAGGTTGCCTGTATTATCTGAAAGAAACTTGCAGTGGCTAGTTACGTGCATCTTAGCAGTCTACACCCACAGAAAAAGGAGTCAGATCTCCCTTTCTTTGCTAAAAAACAAAAGGGGAGAAGGGAAGAGGAGGAGACAACATCTGTCCTTTGAAGAGTCTCCTCTGCTTTATTTCAGTGCTTTTGTGGGTTGCTTCTCCTTAGCCGGAGCTGGGAAATGGTAAAAGCCACAAATAGGGGACTTCTCAGCTTTGCTAAGAGCAATTGGGCATGTAAGGAGCCAGGTGAGGTAGAGAGCCAAAGGGCATGGAGTTGAAATGGCAGCTAATGAGCTTGTCCTGGGTTCAGCAGTAGCAGTCATTTTTCTCCTTCTTAGTAGCTGGTGCAGTGCTGTGGTTTTGACTTTCAG